>JACEFZ010000392.1:92500-222500 GCA_014155875.1 Cepaea nemoralis
CGTCGTCGTCGTCGTTGAACAGTGGCTTTTACTGTGAAGAAATGCATCCACTATAACATCTTTTGAAATTCGTATCTTTCAAAAACAGGTATGCTTTGAGCAGAGTGGTAGGTCTCCATTCAACAAAAGATCTAGCTTAAGAATGGAGGTGGAGGCAGTCAATGCAGTTTTCCGCTGGATGGAGAATACGATACACACACACATCGTGATTGTAACTGACTCAGAAAGCATGCTGAGTAGGGTGAGGACATGTAAGCTTCGTGCAGAGTGGCTTGCTTCGCTTCGGAAGTCACGGGTGGCAAGCATCGTCTTGATCTTTTCTCCGGGGCGGGTGTGCTGGGGAATGAACAGGCAGACAGATTGGCTGGCTCTGCAACACTTGGTGGAGTATTGATGCATGATAAGGCAAACGTGGTTGCGGCCTTGTGGGAGTACGTGTACACCTCGGAGGAGCAAATGGATCACCATGGTCTGGCAAGAATGCGACAGCGAGGAGTGACGAGGGGATCTGGCTGTTTGCTCGACGCTTAGAGGAAAGGCGAGACGGACATATAATCAGATTGCTACTGGTACTATTGGGGTTGGAACTCGTCGCTGGCATCTGAGTATGGGGACCGAGCGCTTATGGGAATGCCCCTAATGCTGTGATGTCGGTTCCTAAATCAATCAACCAATCAATCAGTCAACAAAACAAAATATAGAGAATCTGTTAGATTTCTCTCTCTCTCTGTCTCTCTCTCTCTGTCTCTCTCTCTCTGTTTCTCTCTCTCTCTCTCTCTCTCTCTCTCTCTCTCTCTCTCTCTCTCTCTCTCTCTCTCTCTTCCCTCAGTGAGATTTAATGCATGATAAGACAGGTGTGGTCGGAGTCCGTTGGAGTCGTCTGTAAAGTCCTGCAGACCGAGTAGATCATCACTTTTTTAAGAGAACGAAGCTGCAAGGAGTGACTGGAAAATCTGGCAGAGGCTCAAAACTCCGAGCAAAGCCATACATATAATTAGATTGCTACTGGCACCATTAGCAGTGGAACTCTTCGCTGGCTGTTTCAAATGTGGACGGAATAACCTCAGTGCTCTGATGTCGATTCTTAGCTCGACTCAACTCAGTTTAATCTTTCATAAGCCTCTGTTGCCGTCATGTGTTTATTAAAATACACATTAGACCTTGAATTCACCTACGCAGTGGTCCTCGTCTTCTCCGCTCACACTGTACGCCTCCCTCCATAATTATCTGTTCCAAACATTCCATAATTTCAGCGATTGTCTAGTTGTCTATGTTGTCAGGTCTTAATCAGACAAGACTGAGCTACCGTATCACAGTAGACGGTACTGACTTCTGTATGTTAGCGGTACTCACCGATTTGGTTAATCATTTACTTTGTATTACTCACATTTTAGTGGTATATTTTTTCTTTAATATAACAACTGTTTCTGTTTATGGCGCAAATGTCCCTCAACCAACTCACCCCATGCCGTCCTCAGTATGCGCATAGTCGGTTTGATTTTGCAGCTACAGTTTTCTTCAGAATGAGGAAACCTGCCTCACGCTCAAACCTCCTTCGTCGTATCTTACGACATATATGACAGGTTACAAGGTGCTACTGTTCTTTGCTTCTTTTACAGATCCAGATATGACAGGTTACAAGGTGCTACTAGTCTTTGCTTCTTTTACAGATCCCGATAACACAGTGGACGAAAACATTCCTCACCGTAGTATCGTAGGTTGCACTGTTAATATTCTTTGCTTCCCTGTAGTATCCTGGTAAAACACAAGCCGAACCTCCATTGTCGCCGCATACGACATGCAAGGATGGTTACGGTGTTACTATTCTTTGCTTCTCCTTAGCGTGCCTGTAACGCGCGGTGGAGAAAGGTCTCAACATTAACATGATTACCACAGATGTAACCATGTTTAGGGCGCTATCGAGCTCAAAGAAAGTGCATGGGACTTAAGAGTTAACACTATCTCTTCCAGACGATTCACAACCAATCGACCAAACAACCAACCAATCGACAACCAACTAACCAACCAACCAACCAATCAATCAACAACAAACCAACCAGTCAACAACCAACCAACAAATCAATCAACAACCAACCAGTCAACAACCAACCTACCCTTCTTTCTCTCTGGTTCATTTCTCTTTTGAAAACAAAAGCTCAAATCAAAGTCGATAATTCTAAGATGGCAAGAAGTTTATTCATTAGAAGTAACAATATAATGAAACTCCACAAACAACAACTACGATATGTACAACACAAAAATACAATGCCACCACAAGATCAAAGCACTTGACTTAACGTAGCAATGACTTAAAATTGAGCTTTGTAATAAGGAATACACCAAAGTAAGCAAGACATTCTTGGTCCATTATAGTTTATATTTACAATGCAGAGATATTGAAAACACGGACAAGCACAGCTTCGAAAGAACGCCAATTAACTGAACACAGCGATAAACCGCTTTGCCTAGTGTACAGTGCATCTCTTTTTCCTTGCCCACTACACAAAATGAGAGCCGTGGTTCTGTAGTGAACTAATCAGCACAGTTTCCGATCACCTGGTAGTCATAAGTTTAAATCTCCACCGAGACCAGAATTTTAAAAAAAAAAAAAATTGACCACCACTCCCAGTTCGACAGAGCCTAAATATTGACATCAAGAAATGTTCTGGAAGTAAAGTCGACTGACGTGATATTAACCACAATATCTATCTAGCCCGGATTGGTTTATAACACAATATCTAGCACTATATACCCCATATAACCCAATGCTTGATAAAGGGCCCGGCACTCTTCCGAATAACGGTCCCAAATTATTTATTGTAAAAGGCATCCCTCTTTAGGTGATATAATAAAAAAATATTAAACACAACGAACTAAAATATAGAACTGAGAAAATGGAATTACGTACCAATAATATTTCACAGTTATATGTGGAAATTGTGGCACAAAAGTTGTAAATACTGTCCGAAAACATGTTCTTTGTGGAAAAAAAAAATTGTACATATCAGAACGAGCAATGAATGTGTTGTTGATCACTTCCGGTTGAGTGTGTTGGTCGGCTGCTAGACCGATCGATGGATGCAATAAATGTTTTTGCGCCCGGAGGGCCCTCACTGTCGTCGGAGTGTATGCCCATCAATTATACGTGGAAATAGATATCCACTCCGACGACAGTGAGGGCCCTCCGGGCCCAGGAAACATTTATTGCATCCATCGACTGGTCTAGCAGTCCACGACTCACTGAACCTGAAGTGATCGACAACATCACCTAATGAGGCCCTGTAAGGGATACTTTTTACACTAAATAATTTGGGACCGTTATTCGGAAGAGTGCCAAGGGCCCTTTACTTCTTAATTTCACTTCGTAAAATGTGGTGAGTTAAGAAAAATTAGAGAGACGCCTTCGCACACAACCTTTCAATAATTCGGTTTCTGTGTAACGGGACCATTAACAAAGCTGAGAAAAGCTTAAAGGTCTACACTATTTGATTTTATCAAATAATAATAAAAGGAAGTCGATCGCCCACACAAAGACATGCGCACAAACTTACATTTAAACAATGCACATTACTTCTCACAGACATCTAAACATGTGCACAGTACTTCTCGTATACATCTAAGCATATACTCATTACTTCTCGCATTCAGCTAAACGTGTACACAGTAATTCTCGCATTCAGCTAAACGTGTACACAGTAATTCTCGCATTCAGCTAAACGTGTACTCAGTAATTCTCGAACACATCTAAACATGGGCACCGTGCTTCTTGTATACATATAAAAATGTCCCCAGTTTTTTTCGCATACATCTAAATATGTGCACAGTACTTACCGCAGACATTTAAACGTGTGTTCAGTACTTCTAGCATACATCTAGGCATGCGTACAATGCTTATCGCATAATCTAGGCATTTTAACAGTATTTCTCGCATACATACAAGGATTTGTACAGCAGTTCTTGCATACATCAACACTAGTGTACAATGCTTCTTGTTATAGGATAGTCAAGGTGGCGAGGAAGGGGCCATCCGTCTGAAGAGATGCAGCAAATTATGACAGGCAACACATTGCGCAAACTATTGTTTATGACTTATTTGCTTAAACTAACTACGATAATACTGTTTTGAAACAGGACGCCGCCGATTATTATAACAATTGTGTAGTACAGAAGGAGTCAAAGCAGTTGTTTGTTGGATACGGGTCCTATGACAGATACTACGATTGGTATGGAAGTGTTAGGTCTTTACATATTCTAGGCCAGTGGTTTTCAACCGGTGGGGAATTTCCCCTCCCGCCCCCCGGAGGGGGTAGAGATTTTAGGATTTCCAGGACCCCGGGGGGGGGGGGGGGGGATTAAGATTATTTCAAGATCGCGTTAATACAAGAACCGATACTTGATATTGTTTTTCCCCACTATACTTTACGGTTCTGTACTTTTAGCCCTTATGAAATGCGCTATATAACGTAATTAGACACACAAATCACGTTTTACATGTATGTGTAATTAAATTTAGCTAGCATGTTTACCTATACTGTGTAGGGCCGGGGCGGGGGCGATTTATACGGAGGAAATACGAAGGGGGGGAGGGGGGGTGGTGACATTCTGAACATATGATAAAGGGGTGCATGGGCCAAAAAAGGTCGAGAACCACTGCTCTAGGCTATGCCATATTCCATAGGTCGGCCAGTTTTCTTTTCTCGTCGCCATTTCCTTCCCAGCACATTGTAAGAAAGTTAGGGTACCTATTTATGTTAGGCTTGGTCGACCACAGAGCCATACTGATAGGGGAAAAAAAAATCAAGTTTCTACTGAGGATTGAACCCGGGGCCCTGTCTTGGCAGTAGATGTGCTATCACACTGCCGCCGCAGCTTCTGTGTTTGCTATAGCACATGATAATCATTAGACGCTGCTGTTTCCTACATGGTTGCCAAAGAGGACGACATTATGATACGTCATTTCTGTAGAGGTGTCAGGTGTGGCTGACGCCGTCCGACGAGATCAGCTGTCAGGAGCTATCTGTTACAATGAGAGCAGAGCAATAGTGATTGTTGATTAGCCGGAGATGGCTGGAGTTTTTTATTTTTATTTTCGTACAGCTGCCTTTGTCATTCTTCCTTCATTCACAATTGTACGAAACCTGCACATTAAGCCAAGATCTAACTGAACCATACATATTGATCTTCTCCCGATTTTAAAAGATAATGTTACATTAAATAATGTATAAGATAAATATCCGCTACAACGATTTGCTGTATTTACCACTGATAGCGCAGTGAAAACATTATCCCAAAACACAGCCAGATAAAGCAACATTAAAAAGTATAATAATGCGCCAAATATACAGTAAAAGTACAAAAATATACTTGTAGTACAGTCTCAATTATGAGAATGTATCTGAATACAAGTATAAGAATATATATTACAAAGTAAAAGTGTTTATTGTAACTTACAGTTTGTGTTTCTCAGAAGATTTTAAACAGATCTTTGACACCGTTGGAGGGACAGAAACGAACACCCCAGAACATTAGAATGAGACTTATTCTTCATAGTCTCCATGTCAATCAATAAATCCAGCGCAGTCCACTCTGGACTCATGTTTGCGTGTGGGCCAGCTCTCCCCATTACCAGTGTCCCTCGCCATCAGGCGAACCTACTTTGTTTTTGGAGGTACTTGTAGTTTACATATCTAAGCCAAGAACAATAGGTCGTCAATATTGTAGACCTGCTGGCCGGTGTAGGGGCTGAACCCGATATCCAGGCTTGTCCAAGGAATGGGATTCCCATGGGAAACGTCCCATGGGATGGGATAAGATGGGACAGCACACATTTATATTTCCCATGAGACACATGGGACAGTAGCCATGTCATAGCAACTTGATCTACGTCAGAGCTACCCTTAATGTTTTTTTTTAGTTTTTACCTTTTTATAGCCTTTTATCCTTCTTTTTGTTTCTTTATATATGTGTATCAATTCTTTATCTCGTGGTGGGACACAGGATAAATTGATAAATGCGCGCATGCGCGCTGCTAGTCAGCCATTGTTGCTGTAGGTGTTGATTGGCGTCTTTGGCGATATGTAAATACGAAGCTAGATTTAATCTGCTGTAATCGAAGTTATTTTGTTGCTGAATTGCAGTGTTTTTATTTGGTTGAATATAAAGTACTATATTTATAGTCTATAAAAATATAGTAGTCCTAATTTCAAATAATTTGTGAAGGCAGTCACTTGAAGTCACGGTGTTACTGAGTGTAGGCTGTGTAAGAATGTGGTACCCCAAGATGGCCAACCAAAAATATGAGTTCCAGGATTTTACTAAAACTGTTGTTGCTACATCCTGATTAGCAAAAGGTTTCGAAATGCGTTAACAGTCGTAAAAACAGTTCCAAATGCAGACTGTTACAGTGATCACATATTAATTACAGGCACACTGAGGGTAAAGTTAAAGAAAGTCAAGTATACAGCAGGAAACCCTAAATATGACTTGTGCAAATTGAAAACTGACAAAGAAATACAAGATAATTGTAACATAGAAGTAAAGAACAAATTTGATTTATTGTCTGATATAGATATCCTATTTCAAGATGTAGATGATCAATGGGAAATGCTGAAGAATTCAATCAGTTGTGCAGCAGAAAAAAACTATTCCAAAAGTAAAGAAAGTGGGCCGTAAGACATGGATGACTGAAGAAACTTTACAACTAATGGAAACAAGAAGACCGAACAAAAATAATCCTGCCAAATATGAAGAAATTCACAGAAAAGTCAGAACCTTATGTAAGGAGGCAAAAGAAACATGGCTTGAGAAAAATTGCAGAGAAATAACTGAAAAACAACACAACAGCAAAAATGCGAAACTAATGCACAAAAGAATTCAGGAGCATACTAATAAAAGAACACGTACATCAGCAGGCTGCCTAAAGACAAAAGATGGAAGAGTCATAATAGAAAAAGATCAGATCTTACATGTATGGGCAGATTACGTGAAAAACCTTTATGACGATAACAGAGACGAACAGTATGATGTTCAAAATAATAATGAAGGACCAGCAATTTTGAAGATGGAGGTTCAGAATGCTCTTAACCATATGAAATCTTGCAAGACCGACGGTTCAGACAGCGTCACAACAGAAATGATTAATGCTTTAGAAGAATATGAAATAGATAAAGTTACCAGCCTGCTTAATACAATATATGATACTGGAAATATACCTCAGGAGTTATGTAATTCTGTATTTATTGTAATTCCAAAGAAATCAGGAGCCTTGGAATGTGATCAACATCGAACAATTAGTATAATGAGTCACATCACAAAGATTTTGCTAAGAATTATCATGCAAAGAGTTAGGAGGGAAATACAACCTGAAATAGGAGAAGAACAATGTGGGTTTGTAGAAGGCAAGGGTACAGTAAATGCTGTGTATATACTTAGAACAGTAACCGAACGTTCTATAGAAGTAAACACAGATCTACACCTTTGCTTTATTGACTACACAAAGGCTTTCGATAAAGTGAGACATGTCAACATGATAAGGATGCGTGAAGATCTACACATTGATGGAAAAGATCTTAGACTTGTAAAAAACATATATTGGAAACAACAAGCTGCCATAAGAGTTGATAATGAAGTAAGCCAATATCAGCCTATTAAGAGAGGTGTGAGACAGGGATGTGTAATGTCTCCAGATCTGTTTTCCCTGTACAGTGAAAGTATTTTCATAAATATTGAAGATATGGAAGGAATCAACATTGGGGGACGATGCATCAATAACACTAGATATGCAGATGATCTAGTCTTGATTGCAGACAATGAACAGGACCTGCAAAATTTAATAGATGCGGTTGTTACACACAGTGAACAACTAGGGGTAGAATTAAATTGTAAAAAGACACAGATTATGATCGTCACTAGGAAGAACAAAACACCACAATGTAATATACAAGTAAATGGGAATATTCTTCAACAAGTGAATAGGTACAATTATCTCGGAACAGTAATATCATCTGATGGGAGATGCCTTGAAGAGATAAGAACAAAAATCGAGATGGCAAAAGTAGCCTTTAGCAAGATGAAAAACATACTGACCAATAAAAAGATGTCAATTGAAACGAGAAAAAGAGTTTTGAGATGCTACATAGAACCTGTACTTTTATATGGATGTGAAGCTTGGACAATGAGCAGTCAGGCTGAAAAACATCTGATGGCTGTAGAAATGTGGTTTCAGAGGAAAATGCAAAGAATACCATGGGCAGCCAGAAAGACCAATGAACAAGTCCTTCAAGAAACAAATGAAGATCGTAAACTGATTAGAGACATTAGACGTAGACAGTCACAATTTTTTGGGCATGTTATGAGAAGAAATGATTTGGAGAATTTGGTGACAACTGGTAAGATCGAGGGGAACAGACCAAGGGGAAGACCTAGAAGCAAGTAACTGGATGGCTTGGCCTTGTGGCATGGTCGAGACAGAAACACGGAGCTGATCCACGACTCTGGTGATCGAGTGAGATGGCAAAACATGACCGCCCACGCTTACCGGCATGGCACATGATGGATGGATGGTTGTTGCTAAGATGTTGAGTGGAGGAGAATGCCACTTGATTGATGTTCCAAAAGAACTTATAAAGTCTTCAACAGTTGATGTTAAAGCAGTTAAAATATCTGAAAGTATTTTAGCACCATTTGTTTGCTGTGTGCAAAGTGCAAAACGCTATACAGTTGGTATAAGTTGATTAATGAAAAATGGGTTAATCAAAGTGGTTATGGAGTTGCAATACAGCATAGCATGAAATGTGGTTCCGGTGGTTCTAGTAACATTAAAAGATTTCTGGAAGCCAAGCAGCGGGAAGTAACAAAATCACCACCAACATTGTCAAATGCGTGGCAAAAACGGTTGTTGAACTAATTACATCACATCCAACAGTATCCATTTCGGTTGGATGTGACATTATATGTGATGCTACTAACTTTGCTGCAAGATCTACTCACGCTGCAAACAAGGTATATAATTACACTATATCACGGCAAACAGTGACTCGTTCTATTTTGGCGCAAGGAAAATTTGCCAAACTGCATTTTCAAAAATTGTTTCAAAATATGGCACAAGATCCAGAATGTTCAATTTCGGGAATAGTTGACTTTTATTCTGCAAAACAAACATATTTTTACCATATGGGGGAAATATTGCATGTGGACTAGATCAAAATTGGGAATGGATTACTTTTCTTCTGTCTCTTATAAATATTGATAGTAATCAATCCCATACTGCACAATTTAGCAGTTTTTTTTGCACGTGAATTTCTTGCCGTGTCTACCACACTCTCCAGTCCATTGGTTGTGTGTACTTCTTCTTCTTCTTCTTCTTCTTCTTCTTCTTCTTCTTCTTTCGTTCGCCTAAACTATGTCTATAACTGCAATGTTGTCTCTTGTATGAATCTAACAGTCTTTTTCATTTCACTCAGCGGTCCATAGAGTTTATCTTGCACTGTTGTCTCTCTAGGCCAGAAGGTTCGCCTGGATATGTTGTAGTTTGGGCAATCCTGGAGTATGTGCTCTGCTGTCTGCGACGCCAATCCACATGTGCATATGGCTGAGTCACCAATCTTGAATTTTGTATACATGTGGTTGCGTAATCTATTGTGTCCTGTTCTGAGGCGCAGAAGAATGACCTGTTCTGGTCTGTCCATAACGTGGTAGTCGTCTTGAGTAAGGTTTGGTGGCCTTCTGACTGATTTGATCATTCTTTTCTTTTGGTGGTATGTAATAGGCACATCTGGTTGTTCTTCTTGTGCTCCTTCCTTAGCCAATCGATCAGCTCTGTCGTTTCCGGGGATTCCACAGTGGGATGGTATCCACTGTATGGTGATCTTACGTTGACTGCTAAGTTCAGAAAGTAGTGTCATCAGACCTGGCAATTTCCCAGACAGGAGCGCCTCTATTACGGATTTTGCATCTGTCAATATCACCACAGGTTGTGTACCATGGCTGGTATTTTGTAATTTCTCTGTGGCTATCTTGATTGCCTCAATTTCAGCATCATAATTATGGCAGTACTTTCCTGTTGGAATTCTAGCCGTGTCTCTAGTATTATTTGGGTATTCTATATACACTCCCGCTCCTCCATTTCGAACAGCATTTTGTGCTGACCCATCTGTGTAGACTCGGATCCAGAGATCCTGTGGGTATTCGTCATCAAGGAAGCTTAGAGTGGCTGTTCTGCGCTGTACACTGTTCTGTTCTTCCTTGTCAAATATTCCTCTCACTTTTGACTGGATTTGTAGTGATATTCTATGTTCATCTTTCCACGGGGTTCGCTCTGGAATAGTTGTCAGGGGAATATCAACTGTGGGAAGATCGACGGTTTCTCTGCAGAGTTGTTTGGCCTGGTGGATGAAACTACTTCTTTTCAACCGCCCCATAGCTAAGTTTTCAAATCTGTTCTTCATAGGGTGGCTTGGCAAGCTGAGAAACATTTCTGCTTGTATTAGTGTTTTTGTATCTCTGCGTTCTCTTAAAGCTTGTGTCCTCCAAATTTTCTCCATTGCTACTATAGGGGTTGATTTCATCCCTCCTGTGATGACTCTAAGAGCTTGATTTGTGTGTACTGATAATGCAGCAACTATGACGGCAGCATTTGATGGACGGTTTGATACCGATACAGAAATGCACCGATCTGGTTGTACTGGGCACAGGTTATCAACATGCATTACTGATAGCTTCAACAGAGGCGTGATTTCTGAACTGGATCAGCTCGTGGATCAACTTTCATTTATTGAAACATTTTACAATACACGTCAGGCAAAGGTATCACAGCTGTCTTTTTCCATACCAACAAAGTCTGTAACACGTGAATAGCGATCATATTACCAACGTTTCAATGCCCATTAAAAAAATAAAAATTACTCGCATTACTTTAATGGAGACGATGAAGAATTCTTAAACCACATTCCGAATATTTCTCAGATTAAATGAATGCTGTATATACATGTGAAATTCAAAACATTTTTTGACAAACTAGAAATGATGGTGCTACATTTAATTTAATTTTGCTGTTATACTTTCTTCTAGACTTCCTCCTAGACTATCAGTTGTATAAAGTTATTGTTGATATTGACCAAGAAACTTCCAGCAGCATAGTGAAGAAATATTGTCAGAACTTTCAGAAAATTATTGGAGAAAAACTTTGGCCATATTGCGGCAGTTCTCTGGCAGTTACTGCAGCATTCCTTACTGGAGTTGACATTAAAGCCAAAATAGAAGACATGGTCAAGTCAGTTGTTACTAAGAAGAAAGGGAATATGAACACCAATAAATGGGCCAATGATTGGATCGCTTTTTCTAAGTCTGTTGTTCCAACTGTTATTTCATTCATCAAAGATTTAAATCTTTCTTCTGAATAATCTGTTGTATGTGAAGTTCAGGAGTTGTAGAACAAAAGCCGAAAAGTGATTTTGACTTATTCTTTTATCCTCCACCAAACAAAGCACTTAAGTGTGATGGCCCTTGAAACAAATGCCTTTGAAGTCACCATGTTTCAAATATTACGGCAACCAACTTCACAACCATTAAATTATTGGAAAAATTAACATAGATTTCCACTGCTAAAAGAAAGTGTGAAAATTGTTTTGGCCATACCAGTGTCCTCAGCGGCAGTAGAGCGTTTATTTAATGCAGCTGGAGCGTTGTTGAGTAAGTTACGAAAACGGATGTTACCAGCTCTCGTCATAACTCTGTGTTTATCAGATTTGCATGCAAGATGAAAATTGCGGAAATGGTTCAGGGATTACCTGCATTAACTGAATTATTAGAAACAGTCGATCAGCAGGAAATTGATAATGTGATAATGTGATAATTGATAATGCTGGTCTACGCTTATCAGATAATTTCTCCGTTGACTATAAGCATTTTTCGGAACTCATTCAGGCCAAGGGGGGCGATGGTTGCCTGCCAGTTCGGTGGTCATGTATGTGAATCACCATCGGGTTGGGTTTTTACAAATTGTTCTTAGCTTGCAGGTTCCATCCATCCATCATGTTCCATGCCGATAAGCGTGGGCGGTCATGTTTTGCCATCTCACCATATCACCAGAGTCGTGTATCAACTTCGTGTTTCTGTCTCGACCATACCACGTGGCCAAGCCATCCAGGTATTTACTTCTCGGTCTTCCCCTTGGTGTCTTCAAGTTGATCTTGCCAGTCGTCACCAAGTTCTCCAATTCATTTCTTCTCATACCATGCCCAAAAAATTTTGACTGTCTACATCTAATGTCTCTAATCAGTTTACGATCTTCATTTGTTTCTTGAGGGACATGTTCATTGTTTTTTGTTTTGTCTGTCCATGATATTCTTTGCATTTTCCTCAGAAACCACATTTCCACAGCCATCAGATATTTTTCAGCTTGTCTGCTCATTGTCCACACTTCACATCCATATAAAAGTACAGGTTCTATGTAACACTTCAACACTCTGTTCCTAGATAGCTATACCGTTTCATTTGTTTAAGAATATACCCATTTACTTGTATATTACAATGTGATATTGCTTCCTTCCTAGTGACGACCACAATCTGTGTCTTCTTACAATTCAATTTTATCCCCAGTTTTTCACTGTGTGCAATAACCGCATCTACTAAATGTTGTAGGCCTTATTCATTGTCTGCAATCAAGACTGTATCATCTGCATATCTAATGTTATTAATATATCGCCAACCAATGTTGATTCCTTCCATATCTTCTATATTTCTGAAAATATTTTCACCATACAGGTAAAACAGATCTGGAGACTTACACATCCCTGTCTCACACCTCTCTTAATAGGCTGATATTTACCTACTTCATTATCAATTCTTAAGGCAGCTTGTTGTTTTCAGTATATGGTTTTAACAAGTCTAAGGTCTTTTCCACCAATTTGTAGATCTTCAAGCATCCTTATCATGTTGACATGTCTCACTTTATCTAAAGCCTTTGTGTAGTCAATAAAGCAAAGGTGTAGATCTTTGTTTACTTCTATAGCATTTACTGCACCCTTGCCTTCTACAAACCCACATTGTTCCTCTCCTATTTCAGGTTGTATTTTCTTCCTAACTCTTTGCATGATAATTCTTCAATGTTGATCACATTCCAAGGCTCCTGATTTCTTTGGGATTGCAATAGATAGAGCATTACATAATTCATGAGGTATACCTCCAGTATCATATATGGTATTCAGGAGTCTGGTAACTTTATCTATTCCGTATTCTTCTAAAGCATGAATCACGGGTTCACACAGCCTAAAATGAGTGCAGGGTACAGGGTGTCACCCTGGACAATAAAGACGGTCGGCGTTGCAGAAAACATCACCAGTCGGGTGCCGATTGACCTACAAACATATGGGGCTGTCATGTCACACAAACCTTATCCAAGAATGATGAACGGGTCTGATGGCTAACCATGACCGCCTACACATATCGGCATGGCACATAATGAATATGATGACCATACACCCTTTACGACGCATGGCGTATGAAAGAGTACATATCTGTGTCCTGCCTTAATTTTAATACGGCTCTTGTATTATATATTCTTATACTTAATCACGAGAATACGTGGTTCTAACTTTCCTGTTTAATATCAGTGATTATTTCTTATTTGTAGGTTCTTATTCTAACATTAGAAACATGTGATACCCCAACATCTTATTTGAGATTGGAGGTGCAGGCAGTCACCGCGGCGTTTCGCTGGACGGAGGACTACCAGCAGACACGTGATTGTAACGGGCTCACTGAGCATGCTGAGAATAGTGAAAACATGCACGCTACGTGCAGATTGGCATGATCCAATTCAAAAAGTTAAAGGTAGAGCAAGTTAGATCCTGTGGGTCTTTTCCCCAGGACATGCTGGTGTCTTGGAAAAGGAGCGAACGGACAGATTGGCTGGATATACACCGCTGGGTGGGGTAATTTATTTTTTAATTTGTTCGTTTTCATATCCTATTTACATCACATCGCTGTCAACACCAGCGTTTTACTGCTGTTGTTGATGTCTTGGCAAGTTTACTTTCAATACTTTGCCATTGATTTCTAAACGACCGGCTCCCATACCAACACGTTAATACCCAGCGCGACGCGGCCTGCTGCCAAATCGGTCGCAGCTGTGTTTCGAACTCGGGTAAGCGGGCTTACGAATCGCGCCCATAAGCCCTTAGCCAGGGAGACTGGCGGGTGGGGTGATGGTCTACAATAAGAACGATGTGGTCAGGGCACTTTGGGATCATGTATACAGAATGAAGGAACACAGGAACATCATGGCCTGGAGAAAATGGCGCGGCAAGGTTGACCAGCAGATCTGACAGTCAGTAATCCGATATAAGGTTAGAGGATACATAATCAGACAACATCTAGTGCTATTAGCATTAAGACTGTTAGCAGGCTATTGAAGATGAGGACGGAGCGTATATAGGAATGCCTCGAGTGATAAGAGATCAGTTCTAGTCTCAACTCAACTCAACTCAACATTTAGACAACTAAATGAAAGAAACTTCTAGACGTTTTAGGCGAGTGGAACTCAATGGTAATTGTAAGCATCGCACAATGACACTAATAATGCAACAGCTACATAAAATAGTCAAAGATTGGTTCATGCTCGGCCAGCCAAGAGTTCAAATGTCATGGTGCTGACAACAGCAATTAAATTACCACGAATCTCCCACTGTATAAAAGCTTTAATGATTTAATATATATTAAGACAAAATCATTGATGGTCGTAAAGTAACACGGTGAACGATACTGACAACAACTCATCTCATGTATTTCTTCCAAGCCCAAATGCTTACCATCCTGAAATAGTTACGTGCATATCATTTACAGGACGTAGCAGTCAACTCCAGCATTGTTTGGCTGTTTGTGATTCCTGGGCAAGTTTACGTCCAGTAGCTTGCCATTGCTTTCTGAACGCCGGCACTCATACTATGGAAACCCACGCAAGGTGGTCTGCTGCCAAATCACCCACAGTTGTTTTTCGAACGCGATATTCTAGATTACGAACTGCATTCGCAACCCCTTCGCCACAAAGGCATCGTGAAAACATATTTTAATATACGAGTGGAAGTCAGTAAGTAAGTCGCAAATGGCTGTAGAAAAATAACTAAAGATGATAACAACTTGAAACCAGCTTATTTTTATACACACATTGTCCCTTTAATTCTCATTTCCACCAACATTGATGCACTTTATCCCATCGTTTTATCAGTCCTCCCAAACCGAACAGGATCTGCAACATTTAGTAGATGCGGTTGTTACACACAGAGAACAACGAGGGTTAGAATTAACTTGTAAAAAGACACATATTATGGTCGTCACTAGGAAGAACGAAATATCACAATGTAATATACAAGTAAATGGGAATATTCTTCAAAACGTGAATAGGTACAATTATCTCGGAACAGTAATAACATCTGATGGGAGATGCCTTGAAGAGAGTAGCCTTTAGCAAGATGAAAAACATACTGACCAATAAAAAGATGTCAATTGAAACGAGAAAAAGAGTGATGAGGTGCTACATAGAACCTGTACTTTTATATGGATGTGAAGCTTGGACAATGAGCAGTCAAGCTGAAAAACATCTGATGGCTGAAGAAGTGTGGTTTCTGAGGAAAATGCAAAGAATACCATGGACAGCCAGAAAGACCAATGAACAAGTCCTTCAAGAAACAAATTAAGATCGTACACTGATTAGAGACATTAGACGCAGACAGTCACAATTTTTTGGGCGTGTTATGAGAAGAAACGAATTGGAGAACTTAGTGACAACTGGTAAGATCGAAGGGAAGAGACCAAAGGGAAGACCTAGAAGCAACTACCTGGATGGCTTGGCCATGTGGCATGGTCGAGACAGAAACACGGAGATGATCCACGGCTCTGGTGATCGAGTGAGATGGCAAAACATGATCGCCCACGCTTACCGGCATGGCACATGATGGATGGATCATATTTAGTTATTTTTCTACAGCCATTTGTGACTTACTTATTAACTTACCCTTGTAGTAGACATGTTTTTACTCTTCTAATTCGTCTTCTTCTTTCGTGCACTTGAAATTTGTCTACAACAGCAATGTTGTCTCTTGTATGAATTTAACTTTCTTTTCTTTTAGTTCATTAAGTGGTCCATAGAGTTTATGTTTCACTGTTGTTTCTCTAGACCAGAAGAGTCTTTTAATAATCAAAGTGAAAACTATTACTTAGTATTTTACATAGGACGCGTTCTGTGTAATCATTCTGTGTCACTTTGCTTGCATCTATTCACTTAACAGACTGTCACTTTTCAATCCTCTCTGATATCTGGCATTCCAATAAAAGTTATACCGCTTTGATTGTTTCCCACATATCTAAGCTCACCATATAATTCTTCTTTGCCTTTCTCTGCCTCTTTTGCCTGGATTTCCTCGTGTAAGGTTAATTTCTCCATTATACACCTTAGGTTAATATTCCCCATTATACACCTTAGGTTAATATTCCCCGTTGGGTTTCATGTGTCTGTTCCATATGTTGACAATGGTCACAGAGAACGTATGGGAATGCACAGAGTGCTATGGCGTCGATTTCTTGACTCAACTCAACTCTGTTTCTTATGAATGTTTTTGATGAGTGATCTAGTCACAGCCGTAGCCGTCAATACCACAAGAATGGTTTTGATAATTGATCTAGCCACAACTGTAGCTGTCAATACCGCATGAATGGTTTTGATAATTGATCTAGTCACAGCTGTAGCTGTCAATACCGCATGAATGGTTTTGATTATTGATCTAGACACAACTGTAGCTGT
Organism: Cepaea nemoralis; assembly: GCA_014155875.1. Classification (NCBI taxonomy): domain Eukaryota; kingdom Metazoa; phylum Mollusca; class Gastropoda; order Stylommatophora; family Helicidae; genus Cepaea; species Cepaea nemoralis. The sequence continues at coordinate 109,296 of JACEFZ010000392.1, forward strand.
CAATACCGCATGAATGGTTTTGATTATTGATCTAGACACAACTGTAGCTGTCAATACCGCATGAATGGTTTTGATAACTGATCTAGTCGCAGCTGTAATGTCAATACCGAATGAATGGTTTTGATAACTGATCTAGTCGCAGCTGTAATGTCAATACCGAATGAATGGTTTTGATAACTGGTCTAGTCACAGCTGTAATGTCAATGCCGCATGAATGGTTTTGATAACTGGTCTAGTCACAGCTGTAATGTCAATACCGAATGAATGGTTTTGATAACTGGTCTAGTCACAGCTGTAATGTCAATGCCGCATGAATGGTTTTGATAACTGGTCTAGTCACAGCTGTAGTGTCAATGCCGCATGAATGGTTTTAAGGAGTGATCTAGTCACAGCTGTAGCTGTCACACCAAATCCCAAACCCCCCCCCCCCCCACCCCGCCTAATTTTTATACTAATTGCCAGGGATACAAATCTATACACAAGAACACGCCAGACACGTTATCAAACTATTATAACCTGTTAGATTACATAACGCTGACAATTAACGAATGTTTATACAATTACATTATCTTGTTATCAGTTCTCAACTAAGCACTCCCTCAGACAGAACACGTAGACCTGGTTTGATTCAGCGAAGTGACATAGCTTAGGTCACATGAAACGTTTCAACAGCTGTGGCTGAGATTTGTGAGTCCAGACTGGGTCAATTGCTTCCGATGCCAGACACCTGGCACTTGTGCCATTCACTTGAGCCTCTGGGTGACATTAGCCAGGGCTACAGCAAAGGCCTGGATAGCCGTGAAAGGATACTGGAAGTCCAGGGTGTAGGCGTTGTTGTCTATGCGGCCAAACTGCATCACCTGCAACAGATCAATGAACTAGTTAGCAGATTCAGGGACAAACAAAAAGTAGGTTTCGAACACATAAAAATGGATGACGGAAAATTGGAAGTAGTTGTGTCATAGTTGTAATTTCGAAGCTGCTAATATGGTAGCAGACGTGTTGTATTATACATCACACTAGCTGACCCGGCCCGGCTTCTCCCAGGCCCTGGAGGGGATCTATCTATCTATCAGTCTGTCTGTCTGCTTGTTTGTCTGTCTGTCTGTCTGTCTGGCTGACCCGGCCCGGCTTCACCCAGTCCCTGGTGGGGAGCATCTCATTTAATTCATATAAGTAGTCATATAAGCTCTCCCGTTCCCGACTATCTGTCTGTCTGTCTATCTGTCTGTCTGTCTGTCTGTCTGACCCGGCCCGGCTTCACCCAGTCCCTGGTGGGGAGCATCTCATTTAATTCATATACGTAGTCATATAAGCTCTCCCGTTCCCGACTATCTGTTTGTCTGTCTGTCTGTCTGTCCCGGCCCGGCTTCACCCAGTCCCTGGTGGGGAGCATATAAGTAGTCAAATAAGCTCCCGTTCCCGACTATCTGTCTGTCTATCTATCTGACCCGGCGTGGTTTCGCCCAGCTCCTGGCGCACAGTAACTTAAAAGAATGTCCTTCCACACACCATTCATTATTTTTAATGAAAACTTTTTAATCACTGACATGACAGTTGATAAGTTCTTTAAGCAGAAAAAGATGGGTTACAATGTTATGCATTATGCATTATTTTTATGAAAACTTTGAAAATGCCTTAAAGATTATATCATTATTTATTATAACTTATATGCCTGAAAATAACTATAGACAAAGAGTTTAACAATAGTGCAAGTAAGTCCAACAATATGATTATAAAGTATATAGAAATGTTATTAAAAGTTATGCCCCTTGAAATAACTTTTCTAGAGTGAAGTCCCCCTGCTATATAGAAATTATATAATGAAAAATGGAAAAGTAAATGTTATTAAATAAGTAGAAGATTTTACACTAAGAAACTATTATAGTCGGTTGCACAGGAATGAAAGGAAGAAGTGTAGAAAATTTCATCTCAATCGGATGTACCGTTATCGAACGCATCCAATACTTACATAGCTGACCACAAACACACAAAGCCACATACACTCTGTTTTATAGATATCACATAAAAGGAGTTGAAGAGGGAAAACTACTGTGTATAAGTCCATGGCACATAGGGAAGTCGCTTAAGACGATTAATCATCCCACGGCACTTGATCAGTTCATCAGTGGAGATGCCTGCACCACATGGTGAATAATTCGGACAATACAGGTTTATCTTTCACGTGTTCGCTTTGAACCCAAGCGTAGTCCAAACACGTGTTATTACTACTAGAAGTTTGCTACTACTAGGGGATGCACTAGATTAATGTTTGTATCACCAGTGTCTGTCTCCGTTAACTGAACCCACAGCCAGCTTTTGAGGCACTTGTAATTTACGTCCCCACGTCAAGGATGAGAAATCAGTAACTCAGCCCACCTGACGGGTGTGTGCCTTCAACCAACTACCATGTCATCAGTGCACCGAAAGTTTTACCAAGAGCGCTTTAATCCTTTCGGCCACGTCGACCTCCTTTAAAGTTTATGAAATGGAAGGAGTATAGGCGAGAGGATAGATTTCACTGCACCAAGTTCTATCTCATACAGCTCGGTTTTCTGTCTACAGTGCAGCCAAAGCTCATTGGTGTTTCTGTCTGTCCAAGATTACAGGTCATATTCACAGATAATAACTGTTTATTAGGTCATTGCAAATTGCAAAATTACATATATTAATGTCCCTAGAGCTGTTGAATTCAGTAGAATCGATGATGGATGACGACTCCTTACAACTTCAAGTCTTAAAAAACACAAGTTCAAATGTCATCTAGTAGAATAAACTCAAACGCCAATGACACAAGACAAGCGGACTACACCTCTCCATTGCTTGCTTGTCATCTAGTAGAATAAACTCAAACGCCAATGACACAAGACAAGCGGACTACACCTCTCCATTGCTTGCTTGTCATCTAGTAGAATAAACTCAAACGCCAATGACACAAGACAAGCGGACTACACCTCTCCATTGCTTGCTTGTCATCTAGTAGAATAAACTCAAACGCCAATGACACAAGACAAGCGGACTACACCTCTCCATTGCTTGCTTGTCATCTAGTGGAATAAACTCAAACGCCAATGACACAAGACAAGCGGACTACACCTCTCCATTGCTTGCTTGTCATCTAGTAGAATAAACTCAAAAGCCAATGACACAAGACAAGCGGACTACACCTCTCCATTGCTTGCTTGTCATCTAGTAGAATAAACTCAAAAGCCAATGACACAAGACAAGCGGACTACACCTCTCCATTGCTTGCTTGTCATCTAGTAGAATAAACTCAAAAGCCAATGACACAAGACAAGCGGACTACACCTCTCCATTGCTTGCTTGTCATCTAGTAGAATAAACTCAAAAGCCAATGACACAAGACAAGCGGACTACACCTCTCCATTGCTTGCTTGTCATCTAGTAGAATAAACTCAAAAGCCAATGACACAAGACAAGCGGACTACACCTCTCCATTGCTTGCTTGTCATCTAGTAGAATAAACTCAAACGCCAATGACACAAGACAAGCGGACTACACCTCTCCATTGCTTGCTTGTCATCTAGTAGAATAAACTCAAACGCCAATGACACAAGACAAGCGGACTACACCTCTCCATTGCTTGCTTGTCATCTAGTAGAATAAACTCAAACGCCAATGACACAAGACAAGCGGACTACACCTCTCCATTGCTTGCTTGTCATCTAGTAGAATAAACTCAAACGCCAATGACACAAGACAAGCGGACTACACCTCTCCATTGCTTGCTTGTCATCTAGTAGAATAAACTCAAAAGCCAATGACACAAGACAAGCGGACTACACCTCTCCATTGCTTGCTTGTCATCTAGTAGAATAAACTCAAAAGCCAATGACACAAGACAAGCGGACTACACCTCTCCATTGCTTGCTTGTCATCTAGTAGAATAAACTCAAAAGCCAATGACACAAGACAAGCGGACTACACCTCTCCATTGCTTGCTTGTCATCTAGTAGAATAAACTCAAAAGCCAATGACACAAGACAAGCGGACTACACCTCTCCATTGCTTGCTTGTCATCTAGTAGAATAAACTCAAAAGCCAATGACACAAGACAAGCGGACTACACCTCTCCATTGCTTGCTTGTCATCTAGTAGAATAAACTCAAAAGCCAATGACACAAGACAAGCGGACTACACCTCTCCATTGCTTGCTTGTCATCTAGTAGAATAAACTCAAAAGCCAATGACACAAGACAAGCGGACTACACCTCTCCATTGCTTGCTTGTCATCTAGTAGAATAAACTCAAAAGCCAATGACACAAGACAAGCGGACTACACCTCTCCATTGCTTGCTTGTCATCTAGTAGAATAAACTCAAACGCCAATGACACAAGACAAGCGGACTACACCTCTCCATTGCTTGCTTGTCATCTAGTAGAATAAACTCAAACGCCAATGACACAAGACAAGCGGACTACACCTCTCCATTGCTTGCTTGTCATCTAGTAGAATAAACTCAAACGCCAATGACACAAGACAAGCGGACTACACCTCTCCATTGCTTGCTTGTCATCTAGTAGAATAAACTCAAACGCCAATGACACAAGACAAGCGGACTACACCTCTCCATTGCTTGCTTGTCATCTAGTAGAATAAACTCAAAAGCCAATGACACAAGACAAGCGGACTACACCTCTCCATTGCTTGCTTGTCATCTAGTAGAATAAACTCAAAAGCCAATGACACAAGACAAGCGGACTACACCTCTCCATTGCTTGCTTGTCATCTAGTAGAATAAACTCAAAAGCCAATGACACAAGACAAGCGGACTACACCTCTCCATTGCTTGCTTGTCATCTAGTAGAATAAACTCAAAAGCCAATGACACAAGACAAGCGGACTACACCTCTCCATTGCTTGCTTGTCATCTAGTAGAATAAACTCAAAAGCCAATGACACAAGACAAGCGGACTACACCTCTCCATTGCTTGCTTGTCATCTAGTAGAATAAACTCAAAAGCCAATGACACAAGACAAGCGGACTACACCTCTCCATTGCTTGCTTGTCATCTAGTAGAATAAACTCAAAAGCCAATGACACAAGACAAGCGGACTACACCTCTCCATTGCTTGCTTGTCATCTAGTAGAATAAACTCAAACGCCAATGACACAAGACAAGCGGACTACACCTCTCCATTGCTTGCTTGTCATCTAGTAGAATAAACTCAAAAGCCAATGACACAAGACAAGCGGACTACACCTCTCCATTGCTTGCTTGTCATCTAGTAGAATAAACTCAAAAGCCAATGACACAAGACAAGCGGACTACACCTCTCCATTGCTTGCTTGTCATCTAGTAGAATAAACTCAAAAGCCAATGACACAAGACAAGCGGACTACACCTCTCCATTGCTTGCTTGTCATCTAGTAGAATAAACTCAAAAGCCAATGACACAAGACAAGCGGACTACACCTCTCCATTGCTTGCTTACCTGTTTGCCTTTGAGTTCAATTTGGAAGTTCTTAGCAGACTCCTGGGTAACTCTGCCGCCAAAATCCAGCTGATACACTTGACTAGTCTCATTCCACAGTGGCGCTTTGTTGTGCATTGTAAATGTTCTAGTTGGCTCAAGTCGAGAACTAGCTTCGTTCAGGCGCCGTCGAACCTGCAAAGGATCATTGTTTATAAACATTCAGTGCCTGTTACATTACATATGTAAGGTACAATGCCCACCTGTGCAGCTACACTAACTAAATTTCGGGAAAGTTTATTTATCCGTCTGCAGGTTCACACATGACATCACTAAGGAAGAAAATTGCAGCTTAGAGCTTAAATATTATAGAAACATGTTTAAAACACCGTGGGTCAAAGTAAGAAAAGTACTGACATTCTTCACAAACTAAATACCGCTAGCCCAATAAACAGTGTCATGTCTCGACAAACTGAGATATTTTGGCTATATTAAATGAGATAGTGGTTTGAACAGAACAGTAATGGAAGCTTGGTTCCCGACAGAAGCGGAGGAGGGCTGTCGAATACGTAGATGGACACAGGACACTGAAGAGACCACTGGATGTGTGGATGTAGTCTCCAGATAGCGGATGTGTTAGTGATGTGTAGATCTAATCTCCTGACAGAGTGTCAGTCATAGACGTGTGCAGTCTCCAGATAGCCATGAGTCAGTGACGTGTAGATGTAATCTCCAAATAGAGTTTGAGTCGTAGACATGTATAATCTCCAGATAGCCATGAGTCAGTGACGTGTAGATGTAATCTCCAAATAGAGTTTGAGTCGTAGACATGTATAATCTCCAGATAGCCATGAGTCAGTGACGTGTACATTTAATCTTCAAATAGAGTTTGAGTCGTAGACATGTATAATCTCCAGTTAGCCATGAGTCAGTGACGTGTACATTTAATCTCCGAATAAAGGTTGAGTCATAGACATGTATAATCTCCAGTTAGCCATGAGTCAGTGACGTGTACATTTAATCTCCGAATAAAGGTTGAGTCATAGACATGTATAATCTCCAGTTAGCCATGAGTCAGTGACGTGTACATTTAATCTCCGAATAAAGGTTGAGTCGTAGACATGTATAATCTCCAGTTAGCCATGAGTCAGTGTCGTGTAGATGTAATCTCCAAATAGAGTTTGAGTCATAGACATGTATAATCTCCAGTTAGCCATGAGTCAGTGACGTGTACATTTAATCTCCGAATAAAGGTTGAGTCGTAGACATGTATAATCTCCAGTTAGCCATGAGTCAGTGACGTGTAGATGTAATCTCCAAATAGAGTTTGAGTCATAGACGTGTGCAGTCTCCAGGCAGCCATGGGTCAATCTCATCTCATCTCATCTCATCGTGTTCCTCTTGTACCATGCGGTGTCGAGGTGAAGTATAAACTTCGTGAGAGTGCCCGGTTATGGGCTTCGTATATCGACATTCCCATGGATTCTGCTATTCCCTCCGTCCAACGTTAACGTGGTCGGCCTCTTCCTCTGTTTCCATCTGGTCTGTACATCATTGCTTGTTGTGGCATGCTGTTGACTGGTAACCTACTTGCATGGCCAAACCATTTGACTTGCTGCTTTCTAATAAAATCTAGTGCTGCTTTAACCCCCACCTTAGTCCTGATTTCTTCATTTCTGATCTTATCTCTTCTTGATACGTTGAGTATTCTTCTCAGGAACCTCATTTCTGTTGTTGTGATTTTTCTTTTCTCTTTTTCTGTCATTGTCCAGGTTTGGCATTGGTAGCACAGAGTTGGTAGGAAGATTGTGTTGTAAAGTGCTTTCTTAGTAGTTATTGATACATGTTTGTTCTTTAGTATTGGTGCCATTTGTCCAATGAGTTGATTTGCCTTATTGCACCTATTTTCGATCTCGTCTTCTGATCTGCCATTTGATGATATTATACTTCCTAGGTACTTGAAACTCTTTACTTGTTTCAAGGGATGTTCGTTTAGGTGAATTGTTGCTGTTTGTTCCTCTTTAGTTATAGTCATTACCTCTGTTTTGCTTGTGCTAATTTTCATGGTATGTTCCCTACACATTTCGTTTAGACTATTCATGTGGTCTTGTAATTCAGCTTCTGATTTTGCTATTAGTGCTTGGTCGTCCGCAAACAGGAGTTTTCAATTGGTTAGATTTGGGGTGGTTCTTCTTCTGTGTTCTCGTCATGCGGTATTCTTGCTGTATCTGCTTGGCTGGTTTCTTTACATATGTTGTCTATATATGTTATGAACAAGAGAGGGGACAGGACACAACCTTGTCGTACTCCAGATCTTATGGTGAAGGGTTCTGAGTGTCCTCTAGTTGCTCTCACTATGCATTCACTGTTGTTGTATAAACTTCTACATAGGTTTGTTAGATGTGTACTCACTCCATATTGTTTAAGGATTTCCCACAACTTGTTTCTATCTACCCTATCGAATACCTTTTCTTGGTCAACAAAGGCTAAGTAGAGTGTTTCATTGAATTCGATTGATTTTTCTATAAGTTGTCTAAGAGCAAAAATGGCGTCTGTGCATCCTTTGTTTTTCCTAAATACAAGTTGCGTTTCGTTTAGCTGGGGTTTTAAAGTAGTTCGTAATCTTTTTTCAAGAATTTTGCAAAATATGTTACCAGTATGACTCAACAGTGAAATGCCTCTGTATTGTGTGCAGTCTCTTTTGCTGCCTTTGTTTTTCCAAATTGGGATAATTATGGCGTTTCCCCAGTCTCGTGGTGTCTGTTGTTCTACCCAAACATGGTTGAATAGTCTATGTAGCCAAGCTGTTCCTACTTCTCTTGCTGCTTTAATTAGTTCATTTGGTATTTCATCCTGTCCTGGTGATTTGTTCAATGGGGCTAATCTGAAGGCTTCTATAATTTCTTCTTTTAGTATATCTGGTTCTAGTTCTTCGGTGACATCTGTGTAGGTCTCTTGAATTCCTGTGACATCTGATGGGATGTTGAGAAGTTGTTCGAAATACTGCTTCCATCTTATTAGGATCTGTTTTTGTTCACTTATTGGTTCTCCATTTTCGCTGTTAATTATTTCAGTTGGGTCAAAGGGTTCTCCTCTGGTTCGCATTGCACTTATCTTTTTGTAGAAGTTTCTAGTTGCCTTCTTGTAGTTTTTATTTAGGGTTTCTCCATACTCTTCCCAGTCTTTTTGTTTTTCCCTCTTTACTATTCTACTCACATGTCTTCTTGCTATTCTATATTCTCTGTAATCACATTCCCGTTTGCTCTTCAACCACTTTTTATATTTTTCCTTTTTTTCTTTTACCGCTTTCTTTACTTCTGCGTTCCACCAACTTGTTATTTTCTTTATCTGTGTTTTGCGTTTTTTCGTGGTTTCGCATGTTATTTTTGCAGTATTTAAAATGCTTGATTTGAACATCTCCCATTCTTCTTCCACTGTTTTTCTTTCTGTAGGTAATTTTACAAAGAGTTCAGTTAGTTCTTTCTCATAATTGTCCCTTACAGCCTCGTCTTTAAGGTTTTTTAAGTTTACTGATTCGCATGGCATGTATTTTCCTGCTCTTTGTTTTCTTCTTCTGATGGTTCTTAATGTGGCAACGACTGATTTATGATCTGTGTTTATACTGAAATTGGGCACTGCCCTTGCATCTAATATATTTCTCTTTCTGTTATTTCTTGTTAATATAAAATCAATTTAGCTTTTAGTATCTAGATCTTTCCATTTATACCAGGTGTATACTTGTGAATCTTTATGTTTATAGAATGTGTTTGTTATACAGAGGTCGTGTTGGCTGCAAAGCTCTATCAGTCTACTTCCGTTATCCTTCCTTTCATTTTGCTGATCTCCAAATGCTCCCAGATGTTTTTCTATGCCCACTCTGTTATGTCCTAGTCTTGCATTGAAGTCTCCCATAACTATGATGTTGTCCTGCTTATCTATTTTATTTAGCACGTCATGTATGTCTTAGTAGAAGTCCTCGCATTCTTGCTCATTATTGTTTGCATTACATGGTGCGTATATCTGTACATATGTTGTAATTGTTTGTTCTTTTATTCTCACTGTTATGATTCTTTCTGATATATATTTTATTTCTTCTATTCCTCTTGCTAGCCGTGGTTCGATGACTATTCCCACACCGTGTCTTGCCCTTTCTTGCTGTTCTACTCCTGAGTAAACAAACGTGTAACTGCGGTGGAGCTCCTTGCAGCCTTTCCCCTTTGTTCTGGTGGCCGCTATTCCTATTAGTCCAATTTTCCCCTCCTCCATTGTTTCTATAAGCTCTTCTTCTTTACTATTGAAACCACAGACGTTCATTGTCTGGTTGAGTCAATGATGTGTAGATTACTCTCCAGACAGTGTTTGAGTTATCGCCATGTCACCAACATGGAACTGTTCCACGACTCTTGGATCGTGTCAGATGGCGAAACATGACCACCCACGCTTATCGTCACGGCACAGGTGTATCATGATGACAGCAATAAGAATGACAATAAATACAGGTAGGCCCCGGTTAATGTCGGGGTTACGTTCTTGGAAAACGCTACGCTAAGTGAAACAATGTATAGCGAAACACTATTTCCCATAGAATTAAATGAAATACAGTGTATTGTGTTCCACAGTAATGTTTATTTTGATGGCTGTTGATATTTATTGGGTAAATAGAGTTGGGTTGGGGGGGGGGGGGGGAGGGGGGGGGGGGAGTGGTAGAGTTATTGGGACGAAGAGGATTTAAATTTTGCCTCTTAATCTGAGGATGAAACTGTAACTTCTTCCTGCCTCTTTTCCTGACTCTTTTTGTTTGAACAAAAAAGTGTGTCCAATATCAGCTGCACAGTAATCACCCTCTCTGCAGGGAAACACTCTGATGCTGCAGTATCAGCACTCGCCGCTTCACCTGTTGCCTGAGTGTTGTGCAGGTGTGAACGCTTCTTAAAGCGCTCAAACCAACCACGACTCGCCCCAAAACTATCATCAACACTGCTGGTAGTGCTTTCTTAGCTAGATCTTCATAGAGAGACTTTGCTTTCTCTTGGATAACTATCTTGTTCACAGGCATATTCCGTTGGTTCTGGTCTTCAATCCATACGGCCAATAGTGCTTCCATGTTCTCTATAAGAATACTTCTGGTACGAATGATCTAAAAGGGGTACATTTTTAGCACCCTGTTTGATTTTGTCAGCACCTGCATGAATTATATCAGCCTCAAAACGACGTTATGGCGAAACGTAGCGACGTAAAGTGAAGTCAGTCCTCTATGTGACAACGACGTTATAGCGAAACGACATATACCGAAGCGACGTATAGCGGGGCCTACCTGTACATCAATAATAATTACAATACACACATTTTATATAGATATAAAATTATATTGCTGAACACAATATATGATACTAGAGATATACCTCCTGAATTATGTAATTCTATATTTATTGCAATCCCGAAGAAATCAGTAGCCTTGGAATGTCATCGACATTGAACAATTAGCATAATGAGCCACATCACGAATATTCTGCTATGAAGCATCATGCGAATATGCAAACAGTTAGGAAGTAAATATAACCGGAAATAGGGGTAGAAAAATGTGGGTTAGTAGATGACAAGGGTAGATTAAATGCTGTGTATTTGATGAGAATTGTGCGTACTATAGAAGTAAACAAAGATCTACATCTTGACATCATTGATTACACAAAGGCTTTCGATAAAGTAAGACATGTCAACACGATGAAGGTGTTTGTAGATCTATAAATTGGTAGGAAAGACCTTAGACTTGTAAAAAAATATATATATTGGAAACAACAATCTGTCATTGATAATGAAGTAGATCACTATGAGAGATGTGCGACAGGGATGTGTAATGTCTTCAGATCTTTTCTTCCCTATACAGTGATCTTATTTTTAGAAATGTAGAAGATATGAGAGATATAACCATTGGAGGACATAACATCAATATCATTAGTTATACAGTATTGATTGTAGACAATAAGAAGAATCTGCAACATTTAGTAGATGCGGTTGTTGTACACAGTGGACAACTAGGGGTAACATTAAACTGTAAGAAGACACAGCTTATGGTCGTCACTAGGAAGAAAGAAATACCACAATGTAAGATACGGGTAAATGAGAATATCCTTAAACAATGCGAACTGGTACAATAATCTCGGAACAATTAAAACATCTGTAGGAGGTGCCTTTAAGAGATTAGAACAAGAATCGCTATGGCGAAGGTAGCTTTTGCAAGACAGAAAACATACTGACCAATACAAAGATGCCAATTGAAACGAGAAAAAGAGTGCTGAAGCGCGCTACATAGAACCTGTACTGTTATATGTATGTGAGACGCGGACAGTGAGGAACAAGTTGAAAACATCTAATGACGGTGGAAATGTGGTTTCTGAGAAACATTCAAAGAATACCACGGACTAACAGAAAAAGCAACGAACGTGGCATGGTCGAGACAGGAACACGGAGCTGGTCCACGACTCTGGTGATCGAGTGAGATGGCAAAACATGACCGCCCACGCTTATCGGCATGGCACATGATGGATGGATGGATGGATAAGACTTATAATACACCAATAATAATTTTGATACACACACCTTTAAGAATTATAATACACACACCTATAAGAATTATAATACACCAATAATAATATTAATACACATCAATAAGAATCATAATACATCTAGATTATTTTTCATAACGTACCTTTTGCTTTAGCTGAGCTTTTTGGAATACTTCCAGGTTTTCGTAACTGTTTAACTTAGGGTCATCAAAACCCAGGAAGTCTGCTGACGACACAGGCTTGCCCCGACCTTTCCTGCCCAACAGAGGACTTAAGTGTCTACAGCGTCCTTTGAGTATTTCCTCGTGTAGCTTTTGAGTGTTGGGGTTCTGCTTAGCCCCAAACCTCAAGGGGGAGGAAGGCAACGAGGCACTAGTCTGCTGAATTTCGAAATCATGAATGTTATTTTGTACGAAGTTTTCATTGCATGGAAATAATGATGGCAGTTGGTCGTTTGAATATTCATAAAAATCCGTGTCTGTTATTGAAGATTTGTCTTCATTGTCTTTGAAATCAGGGTTTTTCATAACAAAACCCGGCATGGAACGAAAGTTATGAACTGACTGTTGAGTTGACTGGTCTTCAGACAGAATGAGACACAGCTTTTCAAATGAAGTCAAGTCTTTTGGCAGTGCCGGGTATGAGGTAATGGAAGTCTGTGGTGCAGAATTAGGTTGTTGGAAGACAGGGCTAGAAAGTTCATGCTCCTGACTATTCGTAGAGGATGATGGGCTTTTGTTCTCTTGCTTCTGCCTAATATCGGCAAACGACAAGTAACCATCAACAGGAGAAATATGATGACTCTGACGTTGTAATGCTGTCTGTTTGTTTGAGGTAATAAGACCCGCAAGGCTGAGTGCTACATTTGGTAGACAATGATGACAAGTACCCGAATCCCTTACCAAGTTCGGTGGTAACTGCTGTAAGTAACTATGGTTATGTTGCACTGCCGCTTCTTGGGGCAAACGGTTCTTGCACGTCGTGAAAGGACTTTGAGATTGATCTTTGTGACATGGCATTACATTTGTTATTGCTAATGGTGATTGTTCGGTCAGTTTGTAATCTGTACTTAATCCTTCCATTGCTTGAACTGAATAAGCACTGTCGTGTATTGGGCATTGTCTTTTGCTATATATAGTTTGTAATTCAGCAGTGCAGCCTTCCTGAATTTGACCCGAGTCAGCAGTGTCAGTTCTTTTGTGTTGAGCACCGGTGGCAGAGTCAGATTGTGGATTCGCACTGGGAGTGCTGGAGCAAAGATCTGTTCCTGAGGTATACTGGACAGGCTGACAAGCCGGACAGCTGCTTGGAGAGATGGGCGCTCCAGTGTCCAGGGAGTTTTGTTGAGCAAGGTACAGTCTGCAACAGAACAAGCCACGAGTCAGTTTTTCTACAAGTATTATTTGGTAAATAAACACGCACGTAGTGTTTGGCGTTCATAGAAGTAGGGGAAAGAAGTAGAGACTAGAAAGGTAATATCATAAAGACAACCAACACACTGAAAAATATAGGGGTGTTCAAGATAGTTATTCAAACTACACATCTGCGGAGTGACACACTGGTATATAACTAGGTCATAATTCGGCATGGCACATGCGACCTGACTGGGATTAGCCCAAGCTGCTCATGTTTCCTACCCGAGTGTTAGGTATTTCACTGTCAACGGACTCCAACCCGATGCCAGAGTGGGAGTATTTCTTAGTAAACAAGTATTTCCTTAGTGAAAGTATTTCTTAGTAAATAAGTAGTTCCTTAGTACAAGTATTTCTTAGTCATATAGAATTCAAATAATGTGACGTACATCATCACGCAAGGGTGTAGTCACTTGCGAAGAAAACAGGACTGCAAGAACTGTGAAAAAAGACTACAAAAAAAAAAAAAAAAAAACTACGGGAGATCTTCCTCCTAGAACATCAAGCATTCTTTGCCCACATTGTCAAAGAACATTTCGAGCCAAAATAAATCTTGCCAGCCATCTTAGAATTCATGGCTCAAAATATTCAAGCCCACTGGAATAAATTAATGGTCATCATCATTCTTGATGGACTAACACCGATATGTGGAGCAAAACAGAGAATGGTTACATTAGTATGTGATAGCATTGCTGTAGTCTGTAGTATAGTTGTGCCGAGAGTGAGGAATAAATGGGGGCGGTGTTTAAAGATTAGAGACTCGATTTCATTGCAAAAGGTTTATCCCTGTATCGCTCTGTCTCTTTCCGCAGAGCGACCTGCCTAAAGTCTCATACAGAGCACAAAGTTCGTAGCACTGGCAACCACCCCCAGGAGTCTCTGTGAAAACAACACTCGTAACAGGATGATGGAGCTTTTACGAGCGCAGGACCTTCGAAGCTCTAGACGTGCGAGAATGAGAAATAACGGTCTCCCATCTACGCTTTCCTATTGAGTGTAAATGTATCGTATGTATTTCACCTCCGTTAAGTACACATGATGTATTTCACTGGCGACCGGAATCCCATGCCTACAGGTCTTTGAGACCACTCCCTGACATACCAGTCAGATGTAATAATATAAACAACCTGCTGTCATCCGGTGTGCTGATGTCAAAGTAGCCGGTTCAATCTCTACATCTCTCAGTTGTACTTAAATGTTGACTTTTCGTCCTTGACGTGGGGACGTAAATTACAAGTACCTCAAAAGTCGGAGTGGGTTCGCCAGATGGCGAGGGACACTGGTAATAAGGAAAGCTAATCTAAAGGAGAAACAAATCAGTGTACACAAAATCAGCGTAGAAGTAGTAGCTCGTGTATGGACTAAGCTCTAGTTGACATTGAACAAAGGCAACATAAATCAATCAAATTGATTTATTTGTTTGTTTCGGGATTTGAGATGTAAATATTGAGCACAACCCACTACCGGCAACGCTGATCGTATTCTGGTATGAACCTCAGGCCTATCCACGTCAATATGGAAGCACTAGACTCGAGTTTCGCTCTCGTTTGAGCTCGTCAGTAGTGCATATCCTTGACCGGACCCGGAAACAAACCCCGGATCACTGGCGTGTTAAGCGGGTGTGTAAACACTAGACCACACGGCACACGCTGGACACGGCCAAATTATCACAACAGAATATTACAACGTCACCCATCGTAGGCTGTAGCTCAAGATTTGCCCGATCGACCAATCAAATCAACCAATAAACAACCTGCGTTATGAAGATGGGACAGTGGTGATAGTTGTAAACACACAAGATCTGCAATAACTGTTGGACGTTGTAGTAATAGAGAATAGAAAAGAAAAACAGGACTTCACTTAAATATGAAGAAAACAGAAACACTGACTATATTAAAGAAAAACATAACACCAAAATGTGATTTACAATTGAAAGTAAAGTGCTAAATCAAGTCAATAAAATATAACATTTGGGTGAAATCACAACATCAGATGGAAGATGTGTGACAGAGGTTAAGAGCAGAATAGGCCAAGACTTGGTCTGCTACATGCAGTGAATCTTACAAATAAGGAAACCAACTATTAGTTGCATATCTCTTACGGGACATTGCGAGCAACCCCAACATTGTTTGGCTGTTTGTGATTTCTTGACAAGTTTACGTTCAGTAGTTTGCCATTGCTTTCTAAACGACCGGCACTAATGCCTTTGTATGGAAATCAACGCAAAGCGGTCTGCTTCCAAATCGCCAGCAGCTGTGTTTGAAAGCGATTATGCAGAATTACACATTGCGTTCATAACCCCTTTGCCATATAAATAAGGAGAAGCTTACAGAAAATGAATATGTAATTTCTGAGACGAATGTCGTAAATATCTTGGACAGCCAGAGTCACGAACAACGACCGAGGCAGAGTTTAACAAAAAGTAGAACAATTGACGCAACTATCAACAAGAGACAAACAATATTTTATTTTGTGGTCACGTAATAAGAACAGAGGCAATGGAACATTTCGTGATAACGGGGAATATCCGCCGTAGAAGAGACAGGCAGACAAAGCGAAATGATGCTGTAAAGAATGGGTAGAGGCAGACAGTGCGAAATGATACTGGATGGCCTAAGAAGATGGACTGGAGGAATATATTCAGTATGATTGATCCAGATATTCGGCAAATCTATCATTATGGTGTATCACTTCCAACCACATCCAAACAGCTTGTTAGAGTTGCACACACCGATAAATAAAGACTATATATTAAATATTCTAAACATAACTATGAAATACCGGCATACCTTCTGTGCAGGTCCTGGCAGTTCGGCGCGGTAGGACTACAGTCTGCAACCAAGTTGTTCTCAAATGGTGCATCTGAACCTTCCGTTGTTCCTTCTTCGAATAGTTTTCCAGCTTCAGCTGCAGGGTCTGCCCATCTTGGCCCCACTTCTATAGCTGTCAATGGCATCATCACATCTTTGGCACTTGTAGAACTGCTGCCTGAGTCGTGCTGGGATAATGCTGAATGGTTGACAACCAAGGCTGGTGATGTCAGATCGTCACTTCTCCACAAGCTGTCTATGCTGATTCCACAGCCTCTTCCTATGCCAACATCCACTCTCTTGAACCCTGGCACATTCTCTAGCTTCTTACTGCCTGCTGTCATTGGAGAGCTAGATATGAATGATTCCACTTTATTGTTACAAGTCTGGTTAAAATGTGACATGACAATGTTCCCGTTTGCATAATGGGAGTTGAAATTAGCGCTACTGTGGTTGTTATTTGGTATTGCTGCACACTTATTGTTACCTCCTCCATTCACTTTGGAAATGCTGTTTGGAATGTTCGTTTTGTTGCTGATGTGTGGGCTTTTACTATTAAATTGATGCATATTCAAGCAAGCTTTGGGTCTCGCCCCTTGCATACTGTTCGCATCGTGCCAATTGTCTCTGCAGACTCTTTCTTGGAGTAAGTTAGGATTTGATTGGGTGACTACATCCGTGCCTTCAGGGCAACTTTGCTTTGTTGCATTGCTAAGAAGATCTTCATTACGTGGGGCAACGACTTCAGCTGTCCGCGAGTCCACACTTGAGGATCTGTCATGTGGCGTAATAAAGAAAAACGAAATTACATGATTAAATAAGAAAGTGTCATAAACAATTTTAGAATAGATTAATAGATACATAGCACTCGTATAAATAAATAACGTAAAGGAGCCTTATTCACGCATTAAGCGTTTAGGTGATATCCCCACAAGGGAATTGAAACACACAAGCCCTAGGCCGATAGATGAGCGTGCTAGCAACTGCGCCAGAGTGGTTCTCTAAGTCACCATGTTTTACCATCATTATTGTGTTATTATTAAAATAAATTAATTTGCATGTCCTTCACAGAACGTAGCAGTTAATCCCAGCATTTTCGCTGTTCGTGTTTCCTGGGCAAATTTTACGTTCAGTAGTTTGCCACTGCTTTCTGAATGACCGCCTCCTATACTTTTTTTTCGAAAAAAACCAACACCGCTGTGTTTCGAACCCGGGTATACGGACTCACAAACCGCGTTCGCAAGCCCTTAGCCACAGAGACCGTAATATTTTGTTATATGTTACACTATTTATAATTACTGGGTCATCATGTTGTACCATCAGTATTTTATTATATGTTACAATATTTATAGTCACTAAGACACCATGATGTACCATCACTATTTTATTATATTTCACAATATTTATTATCACTAAGTCACCATGTTTTACCATAATTATTTTGTTATATGTTACACTATTTATAGTTACTGGGTCATCATGTTCTACCATCAGTATTTTATTATGTTACAATATTTATAGTCAATAAGTCACCATGTTTTACCATCAGTATTTTATTATATGTTACAATATGTTTAGTCACTGTGTCACCATGATTTTAAATCACTATTTTATTATCGAGGACTCATTATAAAATAAAGGTCACGACCGTTGGATTATAATGCGTTAGGCCTAACAATAAACCTCGGTGATCTTTTTTTTTGGATTCCTTTCCCACTCAGACAATTCCTAGAATATTCTGAAAATCATCTGGTATCCATTTTATAGGTCGACCCTTGAGGCCGTGCTGAGAGGACAATAGAAACCCGTCACCCCCAGGGATTGAGCTCAGTCCACCGTCATGGTCAGCAAGCGTACTTATTTCTATGGCACCGCATCCAGCCACACATCGGTAATTTATTTAACCGCAGTGTCCATAGAATTGCACCATCATCACCATCATCATCATCATCATCATCATCATCATCATCATCATCATCATCATCATCATCATCATCATCATCATCATCATCATCATCATCATCATCATCATCATCACCACCACCATCATCATCATCATCAACAACATCATCATCATCATCATCATCATCATCATCATCATCATCATCGTCATTATCATCACCATCAACAACAACATCAACATCATCATCATCATCATCATCATCATCATCATCATCATCATCATCATGGGACGCAGAGGTGTTTCCAAGGCACCAGGGCCGGATTATATACTGGCGAAGACCTATTGACGCGTCCTCGTCGAGCGTCCTGGGCAACAGGTCCCTTCGGGGTCCTGGCTGAAGTCAATAGGATCGCCGATTCCTCCGAAGTCGGAGAGTGTCTGCCTGTACGGCGAGGAACCACCAGTCTGCACACCAATAAGCCAGACATGGGACAACGGATACTCACGCAAAACTCAGGTCCTGTATGACATCACACTGATGCTGGACAACAGGATGTCTTCATCCGACATACAGGACTTTGCGTTGGAGCTCAAGCCAGCGAACACAAGCAAGCAAGCATCATCATCATCATCATCATCATCATCATCATCATCATCATCATCATCATCATCATCATCATCATCATCATCATCATCGAATCCCTTAACCCCGGTCATGAGACATAGGTTCGTCATAATGGAAGAATCAGTGATTAGTTCTTAGCCGTTTTCTGTCCACTCTGTAATGTTATAATTCCTGGACTTTCTGCGCTTTCCTATTCTCCGTTTGCGCTCAACAGTACCCTGGAGAATAACCCTTGAGAGGTTGTCATAGGGTGTGACATCCCTACACCAGGGTAAGCTCTCAACGTTTCACCAATGACAAAAGTGGTTCGTTATTTTCTCATATTCTCCTGCTCACTGTATCATATACGCTTGTCTGCCGACCCGATGTTCACGGGGTCGAATTCACACCAAAGCAGATTTTTAAAACTCTGCTTGGGCTTCCAGATCGACCCAGCTTAAAATGGGTAACATTAAATGTCTTGGAAAGTGTATGCTGCCGTGGAGATATTGACATCCTCCATCGAGTACCGTTTGGTCTATAGAATATGTTGATCTAACACCACATGGTACTCATTTTAGGCTGAATGGATGTGGAAGTGTATGTCAATGAACACAACACTCCCGCGTTGAGGCTGATATGAATTGGCGACCACCGAGCAGGCAGGCAAGAGTCAAACTCAAATGTGACAGCAGTCAGTTGTAACCTAGCAAACAAGCACATTGCAAAATCAATGTCAGTTTAGTAAGCATTTACTTAAATTATAGTCACGTTAAACACAGAACACTCAAACATGGTGGAAGAACAAGCACATACTCCTGTTTGTTGGCCCGGTCCGACAGACTCCTTCTATCCCGCCGGCAGGAGGGATCGTCATGCACAGTCACCTCGACCGTCTTTCGCTCCCCAGCAAGATCACCCTCACTGGTCCCTTTAGGCGAGGAAACATGTGTATTAACCTATTAGTATTAGCAATCACAGAAGCCCTTCCCCTCTTTGGACAATAGGCACCGCCACATTAATATCCTATTTGTGGCTGAATCGGTCACAGGATTAGTGCTTGCTTGCTTGCTTGTGTTCGTTGGCTTGAGCTCCAACGCGAAGTCCTGTATGTCAGATGAAGACATCCTGTTGTCCAACATCAGTGTGATGTCATACAGGACCTGAGGTTTGCGTGAGTATCCGTTGTCCCATGTCTGGCTTATTGGTGTGCAGACTGGTGACAGGATTAGAATCTGAGCTAGGGATGGACCCTAATATATCTTCTGCTATGAGATAGAACGGGGTATGAGTACTGGTGTAATGGAATGAAAATTAGTAGCAATTGTGCATGTGCATGTACCCAAGGGGAAGACAGCCTGACATGGGGCTTAATAAACAACAAAAGATGGATTCGTGACGCCTGTATCAATGCACCCTTAATTGATTAAATGCCATGGGCTGATAAATCGTCTTATTCAAAATTCTCGTAACTTCCATGGGCTTATAAATCAAACAATAGTTAAAATATAAGTACAGTAGTTTTCCATATACAACCCCCTTTAATTTAATATACAATAAAACATATCTGCTACCATATTAACAACTTTTAAATCTGTTACAAATGTCTGTGACACACCCTTACTTTCCATTTTCTTCCATTTTTGTTTGGCCGAAATCTAACTGATGTTTTTCTAACCGAATTTGGCACTGAATCTGTTAAGAAACAATCACGAATCAGCATTATTGCGTTCGGGACACTCCCACACATACACTGTCCATTTCTTCAGTAGCCAGCGAAGAGTTCCCACGTCGATGGTAGTACCAGTAGCAGCCTGATTGAACACCCACGTGTATTTTCTTCTACTGATTGGGGAAATTGACCCAGAACGCCAATATTTGAGATGTGGGGAGATACACGCACGCCAACGAAATTCAGCAAATGGTGGTGTATCACACGCAAACACATCTCAACAGATTGTTCGAGTTTCAACAGAGGCTATTGAAAACAACAATACCGGCAACATTCGAGTCGGAGATGACAAGTGTTCACGGCGCATGTGTGAGAGAAGAGAAAAGCAACACAAATTTCCCAATAAATTAAAAAATAAACACACCTTTTAACTCAGAATTGTTGCGTATTCCTTACGGGACGTTGCAGTCAACACCAGCATTTTTCAGCTGCTGTTGATGTACTAGTAGTTTGCCATTGCTTTTTGAACGACCGGTTCCCATACCAGCACGTTATAACACAACGTGACACGGTCTGCTGCACAAATCGGTAGCAGCTGAGCTTCGAACGCCTGGTACCCGGCTCACGAACCGCGTTCGCAAGCCTTTGGCCACGGAGATCTTTTAACTAAAGACCTATAAAAAAAAGATGCAGGGAAACTCCCCTTCTTTACCCCTCAAGCTACACTGGCGCAGGAGAACTTTCAGAAACTTAGTACAGGGAGACAACGGACCACAACCACTTTTATGGTTTGTGACAACAAACGGAATTGTGTTGTTTTTGTTTAGACAACGGACCATGTACTGTCAAAATTGTCATTTACTGCCAATATGGTACCTTGCGGTGTATGGCAGGGGGGTTTTTGAGCCTGAAGAATTAAGGCCGCCTGGATAGTGCAGTCGCCGCGAACTGTGCAGGTTAGGATTTTCGTTTTACCCCCGACAGAAAAAAATCCCACATCTTATCGAGGATTCGAACCTGGGTCTCCCGGCGTTCTAGCCAATCAGCCAGTCGCTCCTGGTCGGTAACTATAGCTTTAAATGTTTATGTTGACTGGTCTGTACTCTGTTATCTACTCCTTTCCTCTACTTCTGTGAGCGTCAAACAATACTTGTGTGTTTATTTACTTCATATTGTAGACAAGTATATCTGCACAACCCAACCAGTCATGACCTTCTAGACATATCGTAGACAAGTGTATCTGCACAACCCAACCAGTCATGAACCTTCTATAAGTGGCTTAGCCAGAGTTGGCTGACCGCTTAACTCCAATGGGAGGTGACAGGCATAAAACACGGGGGAAGACTGTCCATTTCTAGCACTATTAAGATCATGCTGATGGGGAGATTGTGTTGAACAATGTTCTGTTTGTATCTACTGATTGTATTGAATAATGTTCTGTTTGTATCTACTGATTGTGTTGAACAATGTTCTGTTTGTATCTAATGATTGTGTTGAACAATATTCTGTTTGCATCTAATGATTGTGTGAGCGGACGAGAATTAGAAGTTGTTCGAGTCACGCTAGTGACTTATGAGAGTATGCAGCCGGTCGCTCAGAAAGTCGTGGCGTGCTGATGAGCGTAATCTAGCCTAGGAATCAACATACAGCTGAAAGATGCTGGTGTTGACCACAATATCCTGAAACAGGATGGAAACGCGGAAAAAAAAATCTAATGATTGTGTTGAAGGATGTTATATTTGTATCAAATGATTGTGTTGAAGGATGTTATGTTTGTATCAACTGATTGTTTGAACAATATTATGTTTGTATCAAATGCTTGTCTTGAACAATGTTCTGTTCGTATCAACTGATTGTGGTTAACAATGTTCTGTTTGTATCTAATGACTAGTTACTATTAATTACAGATAGCAGATATACTTACACATATCATCATCACCATCTGTGCTGTAAGGCGCCGGTGTAAAGTTTGGGTCTCTGGACAATACCGGACGGGTTGGGGTTATTTCTGTTATCGCTATTGTCATCTGGCGTGGTTGAAGATGTAGCAGTGACGTTTTGTAGACCACTTGGCCGAGACATGCGGGCAGCGATGACGATAGGCCTGTAATCTGGAACTTGGTGCCCCAAATATTTGATGTCACTTCAACCAATCTGTTTGTCTGTGAATGAAATTGTTTCTTAAATAAGTGCAGCTGCACGGGAGAAAACACCGAGGTTACTAAAGTAACTACATTATTAAATATATGTATCGAAAAGTTCTTAGAATATCGTGAACCAAGTAGAAGAAAAATATTGCAATTCTACTAGATCTAAACTTCGAAAAAAATATTGAAATTCTAACAGACATAAACTTAAAAAATAAAAAAAAATAAAAAATTGAAATTCTACTAAACTTAAACTTCGAAAAAAAAAAATTGGAATCCTACTAAACCTAAACTTCGAAATTTTTTTTTGAAATCCTACTAGACCTAAACGTCGAAGATAACTGGCCCATAAACAACACCACATTACGGACATTGACCTATTTTGGTCATAAAAAACGACACAGTGACTTGGAAAAAGCAGTGATGGAAGGTATGGTTTCTGGCAGAAGGAGCAGGGGTCGATCAGTACGACATTGGACAGAGGACATTGGAGAGGCCTTTGGCATGTGGGTGTGTGAGGCGGGAGAAATGGCAAGAGATAGAGAGGCTTTTCATGGAGAGAGCGACGTTCTATAAAGGACCTGCTAGATGTTGATGTGTACTGATTGGATTTCATAGAAGGTAGGAAGAAGGAAGTAGAAGAATTCATAATGCAGTTGACATTTACAGCAAGGCAATAGTGTTATTTAGATCTAAGTTCTAATCGCATATGCCTGCAGTTTTCAACTGTTTTGTGGGATGGTGATAAATTATTTAATCTATGAGTCGCTTATGAGTGACATTTGTTACTGAAAAATATAAAATCTCAGCTATTTTATTCTTTACAAATATCTTCGACAAATAGTCGACATTTTGTGGCTATGTCACAAGGACATGAAACAATCGTTACAACATGAAGATTAATTTTAGAATGAGAGACTTAGGAATAAGAAGTGGCACACCTGACACATCGGAACAATGAGGGGCCTCGTCAACAAACACATAACTGGCACTATTAGCTAGGCACTACGTTTTAGGTTGCCAAAGTTTATCGGAGATGTTTTCACGGTGACTTTCCTTTTCTTGTTGTTTTGTGTCTCCGATGGATGTTAAATTCCCCGATTATTTCAAGATCGGATTAAAAAAGGGACCGATTACTTTATATAATTTTTCCCACCTTGGTTTATGTGTGTACATCACGTGTTTGTGAAATTCGTTTCCTACACAGAGGTACAGAGGGACTTTCTCAGACGTAAGCAGGCCCATACATCACGTTTTATGTAGATGTCTTTGCTTGTTCTAGTATGTATTATTAGATGTAGCATCATTTACTTTAATGTAAATTGTGTTATTTTGACTATTAAAGTCGGGAGGATCATCCCAAACTAAAATAAAAATCGCATGCTGTCAATGTGATATTTCAATGGCGGGAAATAGCCGCTTCCTCCAGCGATGACTATTTAATATTGTTATGGAATATTCACAGCAATTTGCGTGCCATTGAATGCATGTTTGCATTCAACATCCATTCTAGTATTTATGTGTAAGTTTTCATCACTATACATGGTCGGGATCGATTATTATTGGATGACTTTGTAAGGCAAATTATCTGGTTAAAATGGATCTCCGCCTCACGTTGACAATTGCGCGTGCAGAAGCGCGCGCGGTCTGACGTCATCACAGCATAACGAGAAGGTTATTATCTGCGTGTGTATATATATATATATATATATATATATATATATATATATATATATATATATATATATATATATATATATATATATAAACTGGCAGTAGTTATCTGTCCTTGACAGCGGCTGTGTTAATCTCCCTAGGCGTCAGTGTAACCAACAGTTGTGTGAGTGTGTATTTAGGTCACACTTTGTGAAAGGGTCAAAATCGTATTTTCGATTTGTCTATATTAAATGATAAACTGACACACAAACATTAATATCTCGGCTTAGAAATGACCTTAAGACTTGAATAAGGTACCGCTGGATTTGTGTTTTCAAGAGGTATCCAACTATGCAAGTTATATAATTAGAAAGTGATTTGATTTAGAAAATGTTGCTAAAGTAGCTACTATTAGCCGCCAGACGCTGATGCACGTATTTGGGGGGTGGGGGTGGTGGGGGTGGGGGTGGGGGTGGATCTGAGCACCAATGGACATGTCCGGAGGGCAAGGATAATACCTCAACAGATACGTAACTAGCTAACTAACTAGCCGGATAAAAAAAAATAATAGAAAAAGAAATATATATGTAGAAAGACAAAAGGAAATGATCATATGCAATGTTGTGCCATAGTCAGGAAAGATGTTCACAAATAGCTCTAATATGAATACAATTTGGTGGAACTGCGATAAAGCTGTGAAAATGTAAACAATATAAAATAACACAAAGTAATACAGCTTTACATAACACAATTACGACGCATACAGAACGTTGCGGCGACTAGCCTTCATCGGCAAACACATACATACACAAAACACAACATATGGTCAACATATAGTCTGAGCGAGTGAAGGTGTTAGATACATCTGCAAAGTATTTTTCATTACAGCTGGACGAAAGCACAGACGTTGCCAACTTAGCGATTCTGATGGTGTATGTGAGATATCGATACACAGAGAACTTGAAAGAAGAGTATTTATTTTTCGTCAATGAGCATTATTAAGACAAAATATAGAAACAGTATGGACATTTGTTCTCCTTTGCGGGTAGCGCTGTCTACAATCGAGCCACGATTTGATAAGCTTGTAAATAATAAACAGGCCCGCCCCTCGCATTAAATATTCACTGTTAGCAGCTGATAATTAAATCATTTTTATTACGACATACTGTAAGTTAGTCAACTTGTTTAAAATCTGATTTGGTATCGTTTTCCAAGATATATTTTATTTTTATTTTATATTGGTGTTCATTACTGTCGGTGTACACGAGTATATACACTTTTACAAGAAGACCTAAATGCAGTTTTGACATTTGAACAATTTTTTGATTTGTAAATATCATAATAACATTTTTACTCATGAAAATGGGACCACCATTAAAAAATCACCTCATCCAATAATATTTTGGAGCAGTATTTAGCGCACACGGACAACACCTAGTTACGTTAAATCTTATATTTATATTAAAATGTATATTGAGGCCATATAAAATTCCAGATTACAAGGAGAAAAAAAAAATTTAAACGCACCGGCACATGGTGCAAAAGGAAAATTTTATGTCGGTCCGCGAAAGTGAAAAGTTTGGGAAGCACTGCTTTAGAGAATATGCAACTAACGTTTTCCCATTGTAAGGGGACATAATCAAAAACAGGACACAAAGATATAATATATCTGTGATTGCCCCTCCTTGTTAACATGGTTCAGATAGTTTACCAATAGACCCTACCAATGTAACGGAATATAATCACAAATACGACACTTGAAGACAAATTATATCTATGAATGGCTCAGCTTGTTACCACGAGTCAGGCATTACCTCTGGCAGGTTATCATCATACATAAGCTCATCAAGCGTCCTGAAAGTGATGCTTCTGTCTACCTTCTCAGCCCTGAACACCTTGTTCCTGCGACGTCTCTGCATTCGTGGAGACCCACATCCATCACTGTAGACCTCGCTTTCTGATTCGGAACTTGGGTCACTGACAACAATCCCACTCTTCTGGCTGGACTCTGTTGAAGATTAAAAATAACACAGTCATATTATCGAAACATCAGGTCACCATAGCCGAACTGATAAGAACGTGCGTTGTTAAACATCCGGTGTGCTGATGCCGAGGTAGGGACATTCAAACATTACACCGGACAGTTGGACTAAACTGTTGACTTCTCGTCTTTGACTTGGGGACGTAAATTACAAGTACCTCTGAAGAAGGAGTCGGAGTAGATTCGCCTATTGGCAAGGGAAACTGGTAATAAGGAAAGTGAATCCACACGCAAAATTCAGTCCAGCGTTACCAGAAGTAGTATGTATGGACTACACTTGAGTTACAAGAGAGCGAGCGCAAAGATGACAAAAATAGACAAGGAGCCGTGGGAGCTTCGTGGTTAGACACTCGTCTGACGGCATGGTAGTTATGAGTTCGACCTGCATCTGGGTGGATTCCAGATTTTACATTTCAAAACACTGTAGTCCCTTAACCAAGTTAGGGGGCTTAGTGGTCTCGAGGTATGGTGTCCGCCTCGAGTGCTGGAGGACCCGGGTTCAGGCCCCGGTGAGGACCGGGATTTATTTTAAAAAATCCACCTGGACTTCCAGTAATAAAATTTCCC
Source organism: Cepaea nemoralis (assembly GCA_014155875.1). Taxonomy (NCBI): domain Eukaryota; kingdom Metazoa; phylum Mollusca; class Gastropoda; order Stylommatophora; family Helicidae; genus Cepaea; species Cepaea nemoralis. The sequence continues at coordinate 136,108 of JACEFZ010000392.1, forward strand.
CTGGTCTCTGGGTAGTGTGATCGGACGCCCGTGTGTATTGTTGCGCACGTAAAAAATCCCTTGGCAGTTGGAAATCGAAAAAGAGTAGTCTAACGGCGCTGCACGGGCAAAATTTCGAGTTAACAATCTACTCAAAGTATTTCAGGATCCTCGCCGATGCAACGGAGTTTGTGCATTGAGCTGAGTTTCTCCAAACTCAGGTTTGAGTTAGGGGGAAAACGGAGCACTTATGGGTTAAACCGTGTGCTGTGATGTTGAACCAACGACTAAACTAAACTAAAGCAAGTTGGCTAGTTGGCATGGGCTACAAAGAATATGATGTACGATTTATTGCCCGGCATATTTTGCTGCTAAATATTTCAGGCAATAAATCGTGCAACATATTGTTTGCGACTTTTTTGTTTATGTGTCACATTTAAGCTATACTGCCATGTCGACTCAGCCTAAAACGGAAACCAAGAAATGTTTTTGGAAGTAAAAACGGCTTGTGTGATACTGAGAGCATTACCTCCCTTAAACCGATTGATCAATAAAAATTATGGACCTTGGAACGTACACCCACTGAGCTTTAAAGCTGGTAAGATGGCCCTTTACTTTACAGACGGACACATAATCATACTGTTACCAGTACGATTAGTATTGGGACTCTTCGCTGGCTGCTGAAGATGAGGACGGAGCACGTATGGGAATGTCCAGAGTGCTGTGATGTTAATTATTGTCTCAGTTCAACTACTTACTTCCTTACTTATTCAAAAAAAAGTGTGTTCACTAGAAATATTCATCACGATCATTATTATTTGCCATCTCCGCATTGCAGGTTGGATGGGTGTAATGAAAATCCCACACCATTTGTAGGGAGCCGTAGTGGTGCAGTAGCTAGCACGCTTGCCAACCGACCAAGTGATCATGTGTTCGAATTCCAATAGAGGTGGAATTGTTGTTTTTGACCAGGGCTTCCATTTAGATCTAGCCTAAAATTGGTACCTGCAAATCTCATGGAAAGCAAAGGGGACCGGTGTAATACTGACCACATTACCCTAAATGTACTGCTTGGTACATACAAATATGGGGCTAGCGCCATGAACCTATTAGGCCCCAAGTTGCCTGGAAGTGTCCCTTATTGACTGACACCATCTGCCGTCTGACACCATCTGACCTGTGCTGTCAGCGATGTCATCTACTTACATACAGTGCTATCGCCCCTTCGCGTTGGTCATACGGTAAAACTTCGATTAACTGTCTCGTGTAACCGCCACTGTCTGTTATCCTTCTTGGTTTAAAAAAACAAAACAAATTTAGAATGGTTCCACAACGTTTTCGTGCTTCAAGTTAGAGCTCATATGGCCGAAAAGCAGTTGACGCAGGAAGAACCGCTGCTAATGGACAATTCCCCGCGGATAATGCCCCGCCACACCCCTCTTGTGAGCTCAAAAGAGATGGTGGCAAAATAACATGCCTCCTTCTCCCAGCGAATACAACTCCACTTAACAAAAAAAAAATAAAAATAGGAAGCGACATTACGTAAAAGCTTTTATCGAAGGCTTGCTTACATTTGATGATGTCATGTCTGTCAAAGAATTTTGGAAGAGATACAACATAAAGGACGTTGTTTGCAATGTCGCCACTGGGTGGGCTGACATTACAGTGTCTAACATAAAGAATGGGTGGAATAAATCTTGCCTGAACCTATTGACGAAACTGGAGGAACTGAGACGGTTAGTGTTGGCGAAATGCTATCCGTCCATTCGGTTGTCCGTCACAGCCCTGATCAGGACGGTGACGGTTAATCGAAGTTTTACTGTGTATTGTTTCTTCACATTTTAGCGAACCACTATTATAATATCAATTCATAAATAAACACACATGTATTGTTTCGCATGAGCCATATCCTAGAGCTATCAACAATGGTGGATAGGCATAGGGTCCTTCAGGCCAAATGGTACCTGAGAGTTGTTGCAGATAGGTATCACCCGCTGCATGCAGCAATGGATATGGTCAAGGGTCATAGACTAAGACGAGGCAGGTCCTGGATGGCACAGGCGGAAATACCTATCTGTCAGGTTTGTGATCTAGAGACAACCAATCGTGAAAAAGAGTGTGTTGAAGTACCGGCAGACCGGACACCCACGGAAAAGTATAATATATATATAATGATGATACAAAGCAAGTCTAAGAAAAGTCAGAATAATTGGGTAAAGTCACACCATACATTTCGGGATTTTATTTATCTTCAACATTTTTCAGGAACAACACAAACATTATTAATGAACATATAAAATAGAAAAGCAAAGTTATGACCAGGAAAAAAAATATACGATAGATTCGGAATTGGTAAAGAAAGCAGAGGAGTTGTGTATTATGGATTCATGTGTGAATAGACAAACAGGTACACACGAAAGTGGATAAACAGACAGACAAACAGACTGACCAATAGCTGGATGGGTGGGTGGATGAATATAGATGTATCAATGGACAGGCAGACAGACAGACGGAAAGAAAGAAATTAAGAAAGAAAGAAAGAAAGAAAGAAAGAAAAGAAAAGAGAGAGAGAGGAGAGAGAGAGAGACAGAGAGAGAGAGAGAGAGAGAGAGAGAGAGAGAGAGAGAGAGAGAGAGAGAGAGAGAGAGAGAGAGAGAGAGGCTGACAGGCTGAATGGCGGACGGGCAGGCTGGTAGGCAGGTCGATTCTTTTCTAGATATTTCTTTCTCAGATTCTGGAGCTGCCTTCTATATTTTCATTAGCAGATTTTCATATCCCACACAGTGATCAAGCCAGCATACCACCTCTTTGTATATTGCTCAGTGGTTCTGTCTTCTCTAATATCTTTAACAATCTGTTCATTTGATCTCTTTTATTGCTAACTCATTCTTTGCACTCTGTGGTAACATCATATCTCAAAACTCCCAAATGCTGTTCATCTCTGTATATGACATCACAATTGCATAGTAAATCTATGAATCACAAAGTATAAGTACAATTTGCATATAATGAACTAGTAGTATTACAGTATAGAAGGCATCCAGGGTACACATTAGTTGCAATTAGTACAGTATATAGCACATTCAGTACACAAAGTAGTTGTAAGTAATACAATACGTAAAACATTCAGCACACAAAGTAATTGTAAGTAATACTATACATAAGACATTCAGTACACACAGTAATTGTAAGTAATACATTCAGTACACACAGTACACACACACACATAACACAGTCAGTGCACACAGTAGTTGTAAGTAATACATTCAGTACACACAGTACACACATACATAACACATTCAGTACACACAGTAGTTGTAATTAACACAATAAATAACACATTCAGTACACACAGTAATTGTAAGTAATACATTCAGTACACACAGTACACACATACATAACACATTCAGTGCACACAGTAGTTGTAAGTAATACATTCAGTACACACCGTACACACATACATAACACATTCAGTACACACAGTAGTTGTAATTAACACAATAAATAACACATTCAGTACACACAGTACACACATACATAACACATTCAGTACACACAGTAATTGTAAGTAATACATTCAGTACACACAGTACACACATACATAACACATTCAGTGCACACAGTAATTGTAATTAACACAATACATAACACATTCAGTACACACAGTAGTAGTAAGTAATACATTCAGTATACACAGTACACACATACATAACACATTCAGTACACACAGTAGTTGTAATTAACACAATACATAACACATTCAGTACACACAGTAATTGTAAGTAATACATTCAGTACACACAGTACACACATACATAACACATTCAGTACACACAGTAATTGTAATTAACACAATACATAACACATTCAGTGCACCCAGTAGTTGTAAGTAATACATTCAGTACACACAGTACACACATACATAACACATTCAGTACACACAGTAATTGTGATTAACACAATACATAACACATTCAGTACACCCAGTAGTTGTAAGTAATACATTCAGTACACACAGTACACACATACATAACACATTCAGTGCACACAGTAGTTGTAATTAACACAATACATAACACATTCAGTACACAGTAATTGTAAGTAGTACATTCAGTACACACAGTAGTTGTAAGTAATACATTCAGTATACACAGTACACACATACATAACACATTCAGTGCACACAGTAGTTGTAATTAACACAATACATAACACATTCAGTACACACAGTAATTGTAAGTAATACATTCAGTACACACAGTAGTTGTAAGTAATACATTCAGTACACACAGTACACACATACATAACACATTCAGTGCACACAGTAGTTGTAATTAACACAATACATAACACATTCAGTACACACAGTAGTTGTAATTAACACAATACATAACACATTCAGTACACACAGTAATTGTAAGTAATACATTCAGTACACACAGTACACACATACATAACACATTCAGTGCACACAGTAGTTGTAATTAACACAATACATAACACATTCAGTACACACAGTAGTTGTAATTAACACAATACATAACACATTCAGTACACACAGTAATTGTAAGTAATACATTCAGTACACACAGTACACACATACATAACACATTCAGTACACACAGTAATTGTAATTAACACAATACATAACACATTCAGTACACCCAGCAGTTGTAAGTAATACATTCAGTACACACAGTACACACATACATAACACATTCAGTACACACAGTAATTGTAATTAACACAATACATAACACATTCAGTACACACAGTAATTGTAAGTAATACATTCAGTACACGCAGTACACACATACATAACACATTTAGTACACACAGTAATTGTAATTAACACAATACATAACACATTCAGTACACACAGTAATTGTAAGTAATACATTCAGTACACACAGTACACACATACATAACACATTCAGTACACACAGTAATTGTAATTAACACAATACATAACACATTCAGTACACACAGTAGTTGTAAGTAATACATTCAGTACACACAGTACACACATACATAACACATTCAGTACACACAGTAATTGTAATTAACAAAATACATAACACATTCAGTGCACACAGTAATTGTAAGTAATACATTCAGTACACATAGTACACACATAAATAACACATTCAGTACACACAGTAGTTGTAAGTATACATTCAGTACACACAGTAGTTGTAAGTATACATTCAGTGCACACAGTAGTTGTAAGTATACATTCAGTGCACACAGTAGTTGTAAGTATACATTCAGTGCACACAGTAGTTGTAAGTATACATTCAGTACACATAGTATACACATAAATAACACATTCAGTACACACCGCAGTTGTAAGTAATACAGTATATAACACATTCAGTACACATCGCAGTTGTAAGTAACACAGTACATAACACATTCAGTACACACAGCAGTTGTAAATAACTAACACATTCAGTACACACAGCAGTTGTAAATAACTAACACATTCAGTACACACAGCAGTTGTAAATACATAGCACAGTACAAATTCAATCACCTTTTCCAGAAGACTTAATCTTTGGGTCAAAGATGATGAAGTCTGGCCTGAGTTTGCTCGCTCGCTTGCCCTTAAGAAGTGGCACAAGGCCACCGAGGTATTCCAGGTACAGAGTGTAGTGGCCACCTGAAGTCTCCTCGCCATGGCGGATCATGGTACAGAACAGCCGCTCCCCTCCTGGGGGAGGACCGCATACAAACTCCCGAAGACGCAGCGGGTCGGGGATGTAGCTCTGATAGGAGACAATGAAAATGAAAATTAGGAACGTCAAATAATACGTCGTATAATCAGTTTAGCCGGCTTCCTGGCCTACAGGTTAGCGACTTTTCTCCGTAATCTCGTATACTCTCGTAAGTAACGTGACGACGGTGAGAATCAGCAGTGGTTCGAATCACATCGGTAACTTACGGGGTATGTGAGCCGGCCGCATAGAAAGCAATGGCAAACTACTGAACGTAATCTTGCCAAGAAATTAACAATCAGCTGAAAGATTCTGATGTTGACAGCGATGTCCTGTAAAGGATATGCAAACATTCTTTATAATCGGTTTAGGGGAAGGCAAAGAAGTAAATACCTGGATGGCTTGGCCACGTGGTATGGTCGAGACAAAAACACTGAGCTGATCCACGACTCTGGTGATCGCGTGAGATGGGAAAACATGACCACGCTTATCGGCATGGCATAATGATGAATGAATAATCAGTTTGACTCTACTGGGTTTTTCCACGCTGTGCCACGTGACCACCTGTGAGGCTCTATGTTGAAAGGACGTCTCAAATGGATTTAAAAGGGTTTAATGTCAAGACGATCGTCTTTATTGCATCTGTGTTCACCCCATACGGAAATCCCTTGCCGAAAGCGTCGCACAAAACAAGAACTCTGTGGCACTAGCGACCACCCTCTGGAGTCTCCTTGAAAACTGTACTCCTGAACCGAATGACAGAGACCGGAATCGAACCAACAACCTTCGGAGAGGGAGGCAAACGACTTAACCATTTCGTCAAAGAGACGAAAACACCCCACCTCCCGACACACACACACACACACACACGCGCACTTTTTCCAGAATTTTTCAAATTGGGAACTATATAATTTATGGTTAAGTGGGTTTGTTATAGCCGTGAGTCAAGACCCATTTCACAATCACTAAAGAAGAACATCGGGGCTGGTGAACGTAATGCTAATACACATTCATAACTCACAGTGGAAAAAAAAGAAACACGCTAACATCGTACAAGATCTGAACACCGAATTAAAAAAAAAAAACGCTGACATTGTACAAGATCTGAACACTGAATTAAAAAAAAATACCTAACATCGCACAAGATCTGAACACTGAAAAAAAAAATTGCTGACATCGTGCAAGATCTGAATACTTTAAAAAAAAAAAACAAAAAAAACAACTGACTCACAAAAGCACCATGTCTCGGAAAATAAAATTCTTTGAGCATATGAAATGTTGGATGCAAACAACAGTGATGACATGCATGATTTCTGGAAGAAACTGCAGACGCCGTCCAACGTGAAGTAGGACTCATGATATTGCAGACATCGTGGAAATAAAAATGCATACGACATACTCCTTTATATTTTCTGCAGGTCATGATGGGGGAGGCTCTTGAAATTGATGATGATGATTGTTAGGTTAAATTTAGATTTCAGGCACTCTTAAGTATTTCAGTGTCCCTCCAAAGAGTAATAACGTAAGATCTTAATACTGAGAGTGAATCTCTTTAGCACTAGCAAGGATTCCAAGATGCTGTATTGTAGACAAGACAAGAACGGTACGCTGGTTTAGGTAGTCCGATAGGCGTGAAGTGATAGGGCTACAGATATTCTAGTAAGTCAGGAAGCAAGCAAGTCAGTCATTAAGTAAGTATGCAAGTAAGCAATCGATCAACCAAACTGCAGAAACAAACATCCCACAAATAAAGATAATGGGACGCAAGAAATGAATGACGGAAGTAAGCAAATCAGTAAGTGTGCAAATAAGAGTGTGAGTGAATGAGTGACTGAGTGAGTGGGCTAGTATGTGAATACGTTAGTGAGTAAGTAAGTAAGCAACTAAGTAGGTAAGTAAGAGTAAATGAGCAAGGAATGAGATACAGTGTAACCTCGCTTAACGAGCATAATTCTTTCCAGAATCTTACTCGTAACGCGAAACACTCGTTAAGCGAAAAAGCTTTTCCTATACATTCATTCATTCATTCAGTAGCATGTCCTTTGCAGAACCTCGCTCCCATAACAACCTTCCGGAAAACCTCTCGATCATAAGCAAGATGTCACGCGTCCGATACGCCCATCTGGAGATCATCCGCAACATCCTGCACCCATCTTCTCTTTGGCCTTCCTCTTCCTCTCTTCCCAGGCATATACCCCTCCATTATTGTTCTCTCCAAACTTTCGTGACGTTTCAAGTGACAAAATATTTTAATATCCTTTGTTTTATCATTTTTTTCTCCCATACAAGTTAGTGTAAAATACGATAATGCGTTCCATGCCGAAAAAATACTCAAAATATTTTGTATAACGTTTATTCAAAGAAAATTATATATACATTTTTAAGGAGCGTGATTCATCTTCCTCTTCTATCGCGGAATGAACGAACCTGGAATGAGAATTCGATTTGCAGAAAAAAAAAATTGAAATAATTAATTTACAATTTATAATACACACCTAATTCTTTTTTTTACTAGAAAGCTGTCTAGAGAAATTTATTTTTGCCGACGCTTCAGAATTTGGTGGAAATGCGACACAGCATTATCATTAAATAAATGAGTAGCTCTCATAACCACTGCTTTATTAGGGTGATGGTTCTCAATATACGATACAACAGTTTCCCATGCTTTCAGCATTTCTATTATTGCGCCAGAAGATTGTTTGTTTGCTGTTACCTTCTCTTCCTCCTCGGACAAACTCTCCTCCAAACCTACTTGCTGTGAAACACAATGTAATTCCATAAGCTCTTCGGTGGTCAGCTCTTGGCTATGCTCTTCCACAAGCTCATCAATATCTTTGTTAGCCACCTTCAGTCCCATGATCTTGGCCAAAGACACAATCTCGTTGACTACAGGCTCCACAGGTACTGTCTCAAACCCCTCAAAGTCACATTCGACATCGCTCTCCGGCCAAAGCTTCTTCCAAGCAGAAGTGAGGGTTCTCTTGGTAACCCCTTCCCACACCTTTTCGATCATCTTGAGGCAGGCAACGATGTGGAAGTGATATTTCCAAAACTCTCTGAGAGTGAGCTTGGTCCCTACAGTCACCTCAAAACAACGCTCGAAGAGCGCTTTAGTGTAGAGCTTCTTAAAGTTAGAAATAACCTGCTGATCCATAGGCTAGAGTAACGGAGTAGTATTGTGTGGCAGAAACTGGATTTTGATGAATTTAAATTCTTCAAGAAGGTCATCTTGTAGTCCTGGGGGATGGGCAGGAGCGTTGTCCATAACAAGCAAGATTTGTAGTGGTAGATTCATCTCAAGCAAATATTATTTCACAGAAGAACCAAACACTTCATTGATCCAATCAGTCAAAAGGTCACGTGTCACCCAAGCCTTGTTGTTGGATCTCCACATCACATTTAGCCTGCTCTTCTGGACGTTACACTTCTTGAAGGCTTCTGGCGTTTCTGAATGGTAAACAAGCAGTGGTTTAATTTCCAAATCACCGCTTGCATTGGCACAAAATAGCAGCGTGAGATGGTCTTTCATTGGCTTGTGGCCGGGTAATGCACTCTCCTCTGCTGTTATATAAGTTTTTTCCAAAAGAGACCCGTTTCGTCACAATTGAAAACCTCTTGCGGTAGGTAACCCTCAGAATCTACGAGCTTCTTGAAGTCGCCGATGTCGTCCTGGAGCCTTCTTAACGAGGTCGGCGAAAATCACTTTCGCCTTCTTACAAATCCGGAACTTTCCCTCCCCTCGTCACTCGTTATGCGAAACGTCACTCGTTCAGCGAATCAATTTTTTTTTTCAATTTATTTTGCTCGTTATAAGAGGTGCTCGTTAATCGAGGTTCCACTGTATTAATATCTAAAAAACGAAAACTGTGAAAATTAGCAGTAGAAAGAAGTCGTCAATGAATATCACAGTAAACGAGGAGATACTAGAACAAGTAACAAGTGTCTCCTATCTTGGACATGTAAAAACAGATGATGGAAGAAGTGAAACAGAAATTTAAAAAAAAAAAAAAGGAAAAGAAAATAAGACTGGCCAAAAATGCTTTCAACATCAGGAAATTAGTATTAACATCTAGAGAGGTTAACAACGGATTACCATGAGAATTGCCAATTGTTATGTAAATTCAGTACTACTATATAGCGCGGAAGCCTGGGGATTGAACAGGTAATTAGAAAGTGGAATCGAGGCCCTGAAGATGTGGATATACGGAAGAATATGTCGTTTTTCATGGAAACAAAAACAATCAAATAGAGAGGTTTCAGAAAAAACTGGAAATGAAAAGAAAGTTGATGAATTAAATAAAAAAGAGGCAAGTTAAATATTTTGCCCACGTTAAAAGACATAACACTCTTATAAAAACCATACAGGAAGGCAAGGTTGCTAGCAAGCGAGCAAGGGGTAGAAAACGATACAAGTGGGAAGATAACATCATGAGATGGACGAACAGCAATCTGACAGGAATTTGCAGTCAGAGAGAGAGAGAGAGAACGAACGAACGAACGAACAAACTTTATTAGAGAGAGAGAGAGAGAGAGAGAGAGAGAGAGAGAGAGAGAGAGAGAGAGAGAGAGAGAGAGAGAGAGAGAGAGAGACAGACAGACAGACAGACAGACATAGACAGACAGACAGACAGACAGACAGACAGACAGACAGACAGACATTGTTGAATATCCGTTGCAGCCAACCTTCAACGTGGAGACAGCACCATTATGATTGATTGAGCAAGTAAGTGAGTAAGTAAGTAAGTAAGTTAGTAAGTGAGTAGTAAGTAAGTCAGTAAGTATGTAAGTAAGTAAGTAAGTAAGTAAGTTAGTAAGTAAGTTAGTAAGTGAGTTAGTAAGTCAGTAAGTAAGTAAGTATATGGTAAGTATGTAAGTAAGTAAGTGATTAAGTGAGCAAGTAAATGAGAACGTAAGAATATAAGTAAGTAAGCAAGCATATAAGTAGTATGAAAATAAGTAAGTAAGTAAGTATATAAGTAAGTAAGAAAGTAAAGTACCATATAAAAGCCATGTGTGTATCAGGCAAATAACGCTAATACCATATTGTCATAGACCAATCGACAAAAATCCTTCTTAGGTCATGTGATGAGAAGAGAGGCACCGGAAAAGACCATATCAACTATAAGAATTAGTGTGAAAAAAGCACATCAGACAGAGAGAAATGGACTGAACGAACGAACGAACGAAAATCTTTATTTTCAAAGGGTTAAGAATTGGGCACGCAGACCCGTCTGACATTCTGCCCTTCTTCTCTATTTCCTCTCATACATTCTTTCATTCAACATCACTTATGAAGCAAATTTTTGACAACAAATGAACAATGAGCATTAAAATGCATGAAAAATAATTCATAACAAATGACTCACTGAGGCAATGTTTAACATGGGCATTATAAATACCTAGGGAAGGTGTAACGTGCCATACATATGGAAATGTTATTTGGCTAGTTGTCGTTTGAGATAATTTACCATTATTATTGTCTTTGTTTTGTTTTTGTTTATGGGGGAATGTAGTCTGTACTGACGTAGTGTTCAACGAGGTAGTGTTTAAACACGTTGCGAATGTATGCATAATGATTGATGGTGTCTTTTATTTCTTGTGGAAGATTGTTCCACAACTGAGCGGCAGAATATGCTAAGCTTGTTTTATATACTGAGACAGTGGCAGGGAGGTATTTCACCAGTATAATTGATCCAGAACACCATGAGCCGATATATGTGGAGAGCCATGAAAGCCAACGCCAACAGGCAGGGCACATGATGATGATGATGATGAGTCGACACGTGATGCTGATGTTGACATATAACATCAGGATATATCAGGAATTAGGCCGATAGAAGATCAACTGAGCTAGAGGGTCCATCCACCATGTGTCATGCCGATAAGTGTGGGCTGTCATGTTTTGCCATCTCACTCGATCACTAGAGTCATGGATCAGCTCCGTGTTTCTGTCTCGACCATGTCATGCGGCCAAGCCATCCAGATATTTTTGTCTCGGTCTTCCCCTTGGTCTCGTCCGTTCGAACTTGCCAGTTGTCACTAAGTTCTCAAATTCATTTCTTCTCATAACATGCCCAACACATTTTGACTGTCTACATCTAATGTCTCTAATCTGTTTAAGATCTTCATTTGTTTCTTGAAAGACTTGTTCATTGGTTTTTCTGCCTGTCTGTGATATTCTTTGCATTTTCCTCAGAAACCACATTTCCACAGCCATCAGATGTTTTTCATCTTGTCTGCTCATTGTCCACACTTCACATCCATACAAAAGTACAGGTTCTATGTAACACTTCAACACTCTTTTTATCGTTTCAATTGATATCTTTTTTTTTTGGTCAGTACGTTTTTCATCTTGCAAAAGGCTACTTTCGCAATGGCAATTCTTGTTCTAATCTCTTCAAGGCATCTCCCATAAGATGTTATGACTCTTCCGAGAAAACTGTACCGATTAACTTGTTTAAGAATATGCCCATTTACTTGTATATTACATCGTGGTTTTTCCTTCTTCCCAGTGACGACCAAAATCTGTATCTTCTTACAATTCAATTCCAACCCTAGTTGTTCACTGTGTGTAACAACCACATCTGCTAAATGTTGCAAGTCCTGTTCAGTGTCTACAATCATGACTGTATCATCTGCATATCTAATGTTATTGATGCATCGTCCCCCAATGTTGATTCCTTCCATATCTTCTATATTTCTGAAAATACTTTCACTGTACAGGGAAAACAGATCTGGAGACATTACACATCCCTGTCTCACACCCCTTTTAATAGGCTGATATTGACCTACTTCATTGTCAATTCTCATGGCAGCTTGTTGTTTCAAATATATATTTTTTACAAGCCTAAGGTCTTTTACATCAATTTGTAGATCTTCGAGCATCCTTATCATGAAAACATGCCTCACTATATCGAAAGCCTTTGTGTAGTCAATAAAGCAAATGTGTAGATCAGTGGTTCTCAAGCTTTACAAGCTGAGGGCCATTTCTACTATTTTCGGTAGTTAAGCGGGCCACAACGTTATAACATTATAAAAGTCGTGCAATATCATTCTTACCTTTCTTAACTTTCGTCAACACAATTCTAAAACTTTAAATATAGTCAGTGTCAGTACTACTCTGCTGTCATTTTTTGGTTTAAAATCAAAAGTTAATTTAACAATAAATTTTAAATCAGTTTAGAAAATCGCTATTAATATAATTAATTTACAATTTTAACTATTCTTCATAATCAGTTACTTAAGTTAAGATGCCAGTTTATCAATGTCTGTGTACAAATCTGTTGTGCCCAAAGTTATAATCGCAGCTAGGTTGCTGTCGGTGAGCCTGGAACGTAGCTTGTTTTTTAAAACAGCCATTGCGGAAAATGACTGCTCGCATCTGTAAGTCGAACCAAAACGACAAATGTATCTCTGAGCGAATGAACACAAGTGTTCAAATTGTTCGACAGATAATAGTCGCCAGAATGAAATCGTATGATCAGCTGAAGGTTGCAAACTGAACAGGCGCATTCGATATCTGAACATAACAACCACGAGCAGAGTAAATTATCGCACGCGGACGGGAAGCTCCGAGTGCATTTTTTGATATTATTAAAATATATTATTTTAAATAACGAGGCCTCGCGTGCCACTTACTAACATCTGGCGGGCCACAAGTTTGGGAACCTCTGGTCTATGTCATTCCATTTATACCAGGTTTTGGTGCGGCTATGACGATGTTGAAAAAACCTATTTGCTATTATTAGTCCATGTTCGGAGCATATGTTTAGTAGATGTTGACCATTGCTGTTACAATCAGTCTCTTTGTCGCTGAATGAATGGCCCCATGCAATCATCCCACGGTGTTCTTCGTGTGCCTATTCGTCCGTTAAAATCACCCATCACAATTAGTTCATCTGTCTCCTTGACATTACGGGAAAACATTGTTTTGAATTTCTGAAACGTTGCCTCCCATTACCAACTGTGAAGCGATTGGATGGATTACTCAAGCTGAAGTGTAAAATATCGGTACCGAAGTGTCGATTGAGATGTCTTGAGGAATGCCTAAAGACGGGAATATTCCCTCACCGGTATTTCAGATCTCTCAGGACGGACAGAATATGTCCAACAAGAAAACACCTGAGACGACTGACAAAAAACCAGATAGAAGAAACCCAGTCTAATCTGGCCAACCTCAAGCGCACACACAGTTCTGCCTACTACGACAATAGACATTACTGTGCGAGCATGTGTATATTTCAGTTTGAAGGATTTATCTAGTTAATTCACTTTACGTTGTGTGATTTCTGCAGTATGTACCTGACGAGATGCAGCGAAATATGCCAGGCAATAAATCGTGCAATCTATTGTTTGTGTCTTCGTTATTCAAAATAAATATAGTGTTGGTAATGGCTTTCGCTTTGTCTGGATGTAACAAAAAACCCACTCCATGTTTAGCTGTAGCTCGCTGGTCGACGCCACTCCATATAAGAACGTAACCTTCATGTGTTCGTTTCGTGTTCTGCCCCTTTTTCCTAGTGTCTGCGAGTCCTAATAATTGAATATTTGATTTTTTTCATAAACTCTACGACAGCTGGTTCCTTATATCCTAGACCAGTAACATTCCAAGTCGAGAAAATCTCATTTCTATTTGAAGTATTTCGAAGCTTAGCAGTTGTTGTTAGTCGCTTGTTGTTGTTCGGCTTGGGTGTGTTGTTTCCGGCGTGAACGTAGATAGAGTTGCCTTTTTCTTTCAATTTCCTCCATAATTCTCGAGCAATAGTACTTGAACAAATAAATTCCCTACCGGTTTGCTAGACCTGTCGTAGGTTCATCCTTATTTGATTAGATTGATGTTAGGAAACACGCACAGAACACATAATTAATCTCTGAATCGAGCGACGCGGTTTACACCGCCATCTTGAACCCGATCCTAAATTTGTTTACTCAATTTTAAATACAAAAGTGACTATTCATACTTCAGCTATGTATAAAGTATCCCTTTATACATAGTTGAAATGTCCCGGCTGGTCACGTGATTTGCCAAGTCACATGACTTAACGTACGTAAAGTCATCGGGGCAAGCGTGTGGCTATATTATACATTTTCGTTAATTCAAAGTATACAGATAAATAACACAACTCTGAAACAAGTTACAGAATTCAAATATCTTGGAAGTATGATCACAGAAGATGGCAGATTGGACAGAGAAATTGAAATCAGATGTCAAAAAGCTAGTTAGTGCACTTACATATCAACTATCACCCTTACTGAAACATCCAAACACCCATGTCCGCAAAACGACAGATAATAAACAGCATATTCACACCAACCCTATGTTACCAATCTCAAACCTGGACTTTATCCAAATTACACCTTTGCAAAATCAACACCTGCGAAATGAGATGCCTGAGGAGAGCTGCCAACTTAACAATCCGAGACTGAGTAAGAAATGCTATTATCAGACAGACTGTGGGATCAACACCTTGTGCCACATTTATTGAAAGACAGAAGATCAAGTGGTTTGGCCATGTCGTTAGAATGCAACACCAGCAACACACATCACTGGCCTTACATCAAAGATCATCTGCGACGAGACCACGAGGACGTCCAAGAAGAAAATGGATTGACGACATCAAAGACATTGTACAACCAAACGGAATGACACTATCCAGTGCCGCCCACCGGGCGCTGGAACGCAAAATATCCCCCCCCCCCCCCCGACGCTTACTTAACGGCAGAAGAGGAAGATCATGATGATGGTATTGATGATGTTGATTCAAAATAGTGTCGTCAGTAGCATAGTTGCTAGTGTCTCCGCCTGATGGGCGGGAGCTCGAGGCTCGTTTCCTTGCAGGACAATTTTTTAAAAATTGTTCAGCAATTAAATGGGTGAAAGTCAAATATCAATCGTTCGTTTCCTTGCCGGACAATTTTTTTAAAAGTTGTTCAGCAATTAATTGGGTGAAAGTCAAATGTCAATCTCATGATAGAAGGCAACTTTGATGTGCAATGTCATGTCTATCACAAGAGAACATGTTCAGCCTAACCCATACACATTTATGGTCTCAAGCCAATGGGCCAGTAACAGCTAAATTAGTTATAACTGGCAGGATCACATTAAGAAAGAGGAACTTACTATCCTTTATCTCTTTGGGTTGTGGGTTTATATGCAAACTTTTTATATTTATAATTGTGTTGTTTAAAGTGAGTGTAAGTTAGTTAGTTAGTCTTTCCTCTTGAGCCCTGACTGTACTGAACTTAGGTATCAGTACAGAGCAGGGTAGGTGGTCGCTTATATAATCCTCAAGGACACTCCATTTTATGTCTGATGCCGCCTCTTGTGATACAAGTGAAAGGACTAACGGAAATGAAACGGATGAAAGGACACAAACAATTATTCTTGATATTTAAACAGCCAGAAAGGACTAACGTAATGTCACAGTTCAACTATGTATACAGTATCCATTTATTCATACTTGAACTATGTATAAAGTATCACTTTATTCATACTTCAACTATGTATACAGTTTCCCTTTTAAATAAGCATTTAGTGTTGCATTTGTTTTTGTCAAAGACTTAGGTTAATTAGGCCTCGAGTAGAATAGAGGTAACCTAGTGCCCCTATATGAGGGCAGGGTAGGTGTAGGGAATAAATAGAAAGGGGACTATTAAATAGTTCTCTCATGGGACACGGAGGTGTCAACCAGAGAGTTAGCACTCTGGTCACGGCATGATCACGCCAACGTGATAAGACACGTAGAACTAAACTAGAACTCAAGTGAGGCCACTACTCTAGCGTGCTGAATGATGTCGCACGCAAAAAGCCGTAGTGCGCCCCAAGTCCTTCCGCGTGCTGTGTAAACAGCACGCGGAGATTATTCAGACGGGACACAGACTTCGTAGTGAGAGCATCGCTTAGCGCCGATGCTTAGTTCGTTAGCCGAGTAGATAGATTAGCAATAGGGTTGGGAAACGACTAGTGATGGGGAATTCTGTGCATTTATTCTTGTGTGATTTGTTAGCGACTGTTTGTTGTACATTGATGTGATGCAAAGAGCCAGTGGCAATAAAATGTGTAATCAATTCCTCTCGTACGACTGACAAATTATTTTGTGTGGTGCGAGAGAAGTTATCCCGTAATGCCTGTAACATCGGTTGCTGACAGTTTTCTTGTTTGATTTTTATACACTAAAGCATGAGCATTGTTTGTGTGGTAACTGGTATTTTTCTGATATCTGCTCAAGAGACGATAGTTTTCAAGCTTTCAAGCAATAGAATTGCGAATAGAGAAAAATTATATTCGCATTAGAATTCTGCCGAATTCTCAGTAATTTTTAATGAATCACCCTTCTTCTTACTTCTGTCCATTCTTCTGGCATCCCGTTTTATTTTTACATTACGTTAGTGCTGTTGAAATATCAAAAATAATTTTCCAGAATTTGTATCCCCTATACAAATAACGATCCCTCCAAATAATTGTGTCCCCAGGTGAATTCAAGAATTGTTAACTTTCGTTTCTGTACACTTACTGTTACCAGGCATCCATGTGTAAATAAAAATGTAAAAAAAAAACATATATTGGAAACAACAAACTGTCATCAGAATTGATAACGATGTAGGTCAATATCAGCCTATTAAAAGAGGCGTTAGACAGGGATGTGTAATGTCTCCAGATCTTTTTTCCCTGTACAGTAAAAGCGTCACAGCGTCCGCTCACTAGTTAATTTTAGCTTGAGCCAGTATGAGGGTGGTTAATTTGTGGCGATATTTCAGTTCATCATCAAGTGCCGTGTCGGCTGGCGTAGGCGTTCATGGCTCTCCACAGGTCTCGGTCTTTGGTGTTCTGGATCAACTCTGCTGATGATATTCCTCCATGCCACCGTCTCAATACGTCAAGCATCATTTCTCTTGGTCTGCCTCTGCCTCTCTTACCCTCGATCTTTGCAGTTGTCACGATGTTCTTCAATGCCTCTCTTCTCATCACATGACCAAAGAAAGCTGTTTGTCTCTTTCTTATTGTTGTATGTAGTGTTCTAGTTTCATTAGCCTCTTTCAGGCAATTGTTGTTAGTTACCCTTGCAGTCCAAGGAATTCGCAACATTCGTCTTAAAAACCACATCTCTGTTGCTTCTAAGTTCTTCCTAATTTGTTCATTTACATTCCAAGATTTGCTGCCATACAGCAAAACTGGTTCTATATAGCATTTTAGCACTCTCTTTCTTACATTCATTGATAGCGACTTATTGCATAAGATACCCTTTATTTTCTGAAATGCGGCGTTTGCCTGCCCTATTATGTTCTTAATCTCTGTTGTACATCTTCCATCCGATGTTATAAGTGCCCCTAGGTATTTAAAATTATCCACTTGGTTGGATATTTAATTTGGCAAATAAAATTAACGTTAAACAAAGACATCTATTGGATCCGTCGATTCCGACACTCGATCACTCCGTTGCTGCCTGGGTGCTAAAAATGAAAAAAAAAAAAAAAACATATATTGCATGCACCCCGGATTGGGAATCGAACCTCGACCTCCAGCGTGACAGGCGGAGACACTTACTACTTTGCTACTGAAGACAAGTTAGCACAACTACGAAATATTATAATATAGCCACACGCATAGGAATAATCACGTGACCTACTTCTACTGCGAATATAATTTTTCTCTATTCGCAATTCTATTGCGAATAGTCACTTCGTAAAAAATATATGTGGGGGATTAAAATTAAAAAAAAAAACTTAAAAGTGTGACAGAAATTACCATAACCATGTCATTGTCTTGTAATATGTCAATATTGGTCGGGGGCTGCGTGGTCTCGAGGTATGGTGTCCGCCTAGAGTGCTGGAGGTCCCGGGTTCTAGTAATAAAATTTCCCCTGGTCTCTGGGTAGTGAGATCGGACGCCTGTGTGTATTGTTGCGCACGTAAAAAATCCCTTGGCAGTTGGAAATCGAAAAAGAGTAGCCTAACGGCGCTGCCCGGGCAAAAAATTTAGAGTTAAAAATCTACCCTAGTATTTTCAGGATCCTCGCCGGTGCTACGGAGTTCGGCCATTGAGCTGAGTTTCTCCAGACTCAGATTTGAATTAGGAGGAGAACAGAATACTTATGGGTTGCACCCGTGTGCCGTGATGTTGATCCATCGACTAAACTAAACAATGTCTAACAATTGTTGTAGGTCTGTTGAATTATCCGCTACCAATACTGTGTCATCTGCATTGCGTATATTATTATTATTATTTTTTATATTGTAACCTCCGATTAGTATTCCTGACGTCTCTTTGATCTCTCTCATTATAACTTCGCTATATAGGGAGAAGAGATCTGGTGACAAGACACACCCCTGTCGTATTCCCAGCTTTATCTGTTCGTAACTTCCCTCTTTATTTTCTGTTTCAATTGCTGCTACTTGGTTCCAGTAAATATTCCTTACTAGCTGACCCGGCCCGGCTTCGCCCAGTCCTTTTTGGGGAGCATCTCATTTAATTCATATAAGTAGTCATATAAGTTCCCGTTCCCGTTACCGACTGTCTGTCTGTCTGTCTGTCTGTCTGTCTGTCTGTCTGTCTGTCTGACCCGGCCCGTCTTCGCCTAGACCCTGATGGGAGCATCTCATTTAATTCATATAAGTAGTCATATAAGTTCCCGTTCCGACTATCTATCTGTCTGTCTGTCTGACCCGGCCTGGCATCGCCCAACACCTGGTGGGGAGCATCTCATTTAATTCATATAAGTAGTCATATAAGTTCCCGTTCCCGACTGTCTGTCTGTCTGTCTGTCTGTCTGTCTGTCTATCTATCTATCTATCTATCTATCTATCTATCTGTCTGTCTGTCTGTCTGACCCGGCCCAGCCCATGGTGGAGAGCATCTCATTTAAATTATATAAGTAGTCATATAAGATCCCGGTCCCGACTATCTGTCTGACTGTCTGTCTGTCTTGGGTAAATGTAGGAGGGAGGAGGAAGAGGGAGGTGGAGGAGGGAAGAGGAGGGAGGAGGAGGGAGGAGACAGGAGGAGTAGGGAGGAATAGGAGGGAGGAGGAGGGATTAGGAGGAGGGAGGAGTAGGGTGGAGGAGGAGGCGAGGAGGAGGGAGGAGGAAGAGGGAGGAGGAGGGAGAAGGAGGGAGGAGGAGAACGCAGGAGGAGAAGGGAGCAGGAGGAGGAGAGGGAGAGGGAGGAGAAGGGAGGAGGAGGAGAGAGTAGGAGGAGGGAGGAGGCGGAGGGAGAAGGAAGAGGGAGGAGGAGAAGGAGGGGGAGAAGGAGGAGGGAAGAGGAGGAGGGGAGGAGGAGGAGGGAGGAGGAGGAATGTGAAGGGAGGAGGAGGGAGGAGGTAGAGGGAGGAGGAGGAGGAGGGAGGCGGAGAGAGGAGGAGGAGGGAGGAGGAGGAAGAGGGAGGAGGAGGAATGTGAAGGGAGGAGGAGGGAGGAGGTAGAGGGAGGAGGAGGTAGAGGGAGGAGGAGGGAGGCGGAGGAGGGAGGAGGCGGAGAGGAAGGAGGGGGAGGAGGGAGGAGGAAGAAGGAGGAGGAGTGATGAGGAGGAGGGAGGAGGAGGAGGGAGGAGGAGAGAGGAGGAGAGAGGAGGAGGAGGGAGGAGAAGGGATGAGGAGGAGGGAGGAGGAGGAAGAGGGAGGAGGAGGAATGTGAAGGGAGGAGGAGGGAGGAGGTAGAGGGAGGAGGAGGAGGGAGGAGGAGGAGTGTGGAGGAGGAGAGGAAGGAGGAGGGGGAGGAGGGAGGAGGAGGGAGGAAGAAGGAGTAGGAGGGAGAAGGAGGGATGAGGAGGAGGAGGGAGGAGGAGGAAGAGGGAGGAGGAGGAATGTGAAGGGAGGAGGAGGTAGAGGGAGGAGGAGGAGGGAGGAGGAGAAGGGATGAGGAGGAGGAAGAGGGAGGAGGAGGAATGTGAAGGGAGGAGGAGGAATGTGAAGGGAGGAGGAGGGAGGAGGTAGAGGGAGGAGGAGGAGGGAGGAAGAGGAGTGAGGAGGAGGAGAGGGAGGAGGAGGAAGGAGGAGGGGGAGGAGGGAGGAGGAGGAGGGAGGAAGAAGGAGGAGGAGGGAGAAGGAGGGATGAGGAGGAAGAGGGAGGAGGAGGAATGTGAAGGGAGGAGGAGGGATAGGGAGGAGGGAGAGGGGAAGAGGAAGAGGGTAGGAGGAAGAGTGGAGAGGAGGAGGGAGGAGGTAGAGGGAGGAGGAGGAGGGAGGAAAAGGCAGGAGGAGAGAGGAGGGAGGAGGTAGGAGGAGGAGGAAGAGGGTGGAGGAGGGAGGAGAAGGAAGGAGGAGGGAGGAGGAGGATGGAGGAGGGAGAGGGAGGAAGAGGGAGGTGGAGGAAGGAGGAGGAAGAGGAAGGAGGAGGAAGAGGGAGGAGGAGGATGGAGGAGGGAGAGGGAGGAGGGGAAGAGGGTAGGAGGAGGAGGGGAGAGGAGGAGAAGAAGGGAGAAGGAGGGAGGAGGAGAAGGAGGAGGGGAGAGGAGGAGGGGAGAGGAGGAGGGAGGAGGCAGAGGGAGAAGAAGGAAGGAGGAGGAGGAAGGAGGGAGGGAGAGGAAAGAGGGAGAATGAGGAGGGGAGGAAGGAAAGGGAGGTGGAAGAGGAGGAGGAGGGAGGAGGAAAGAGGTAGGGGGAGGAGGAGGTAGAGGGAGGAGGAGGAGGAAGGAAAGGGAGGAGGAAGAGGAGGAGAAGGGAGGAGGAGGGTGGAGGGAGGAGGAGGAGGTAGAGGGAGGAGGAGGGAGGAGGTAGGAGGAGGAAGAGGGAAGAGGGAGAAGAAGGGAGAAGGAGGAGGAAGGATGATGAGGGAGAAGGAGGCAGGAGGAGGAGGAGTGAGGCAGGATGAGGAGGAGGGATGAGGAGGGAGAGGGAGGAGGAGGGAAGATGAGGGAGGAGGGGGGAGGAGGCGGAGGGAGTAGGAGGGAGGAGGATGGAGGAGGAGGGGAGAGGAAGAGGGAGAAGGAAGAGGGAGAAGGAGGAGGGAGGAGGAGGGAGAGGGATGAGAGGGAGGAGGAGGGTGGAGGGAGGAGGTAGAGGGAGGAGGAGGGAGGAGAAGAGAGGAGGAGAGAGTTCGCCATTCCGAATTCATACTCGTCTAGTTCTTCCCTTCTACACGACTGCAGATAACTTCCTTACACATAAAAAGATGAATTGTTATTGATATTGCCGTGGCATGGAGGAATATCAGCAGCAGAGTTGATTAAAAAAAACAAAGACTGAGATCTACAGAGAGCCATGAACGCCTACGCCAGCCGGCACGGCACTTGATGATGATGATTGCCGTGTGACGATTCTGTGTAGTCACGTCATTTTCTTCCCTTTCCCTAGCGTTTTGGTTCGGGGATTCTTTCATCATCATCATCATATATTTACGTACGTATTTTGGGAGGGGGAGGAGGGAGGAGGAGGAAGAAGAAAAAAAAACTATGACAGTTGACAGCTCTGGAATGAAAGGAAGGCGTGTAGAAAATTTCATCTCAATCGGATGGGCCGTTCGCGAACAAATAAAGGACATACATATTTACATACATACATATATACATACACATATACATACACTTTGTTTTATAGATATAGATTATTCTTAAATCTTTCCCATCAATGTTGATAATGATATCTTCCAACATATAACAATAAATCATACAATTCAACTGTGCATTCATTTCCCTAGTTGCTTAGAGCATATTTAAAAGATCATAATAACATTGATCACTACACTTAATAATTATGTTCGAGCATTCTGCGGAATTACAAGATTTCTAAAAGACAAACAGTTAAATAAGCAATGAGTAGGGGACATAAACATCTAATATTGTTGCAAGGGACATTACTTAAATTTTAAAAATATAATAAAAAATACTACCGATAATATTATTAAATAACTTTAAACTTCTTTTGTATTCTTTTAGAAATAAAAGAATTAATATGGAAATTAAATATTTTAAAAACCAATAGAATTCTTTTAGATTTCTTAAAGAAAATCTGTTTAATTTTTACAAACTTACATTTTATAATGGATTATTTAGTTATACATTTACTTTTTAAAAATTGTTTGTATACTTTTAATGTACGTTCTTACCCTTTTATAAAACTTATTAAAAATTTTTTACTGGCCTCTTAGGGCTACAATAAATGTACAGGAAATTAACCATACACATTCCTCTCTTGTCCCTTCTCTTATTCATAACACATATAGACAACAAGATACCAGCCAAACAGATCAGTTGGGGTATCTTCATTGCACTCCGGACAGGTCCATAGGTGCTCAGATCCTCCCCCCCAGCATATGCATCAGCGTCCGGTGGCTAATAGTGCCAGTTCTGTGTTGGTTGACGAGGCACCTCGTTTTCTCAATGTACCTCTCGCGCTTGGCCGTGCCGATTCTTACTCCCAAGTCTTTCATCCTGGACAGCGATGTGGATTCACTGATGTCAAAGTCCTCTGTTCTCCATATCTTTAAGGGCGTTAATAACATCGGCACGATCCATGGGCTGGCCATCTACAGGGGGTGCAGAGCCAGCCAGTTTATCAGCTCGTTCATTTCCCTCGACTCCCGCATGTCCCGGGACGAAGATGAATGTGACTTTACGGACAACAGACTTCCGCAGCGACTCAGTCCACTGTCTGCGTACAGCTCCAGCTTCGACCTTCTGAATCATGCTCATTGAGTCACTTAGTACACACACCTTGGTATAATGCTGTGATTCCAGCCATATGAAAGCCTGTGTAACTGCCATCACCTCCATCGTCATGCTGCTCGTGGTCATAAAGTGGGCACCACTGGATTCTTGAACGGTTCGGCCCGCTGAACAGGCTGTAAATGCCCACGCACTTCTCTGCTGCTTTACAACAGATCCATCTGTATAGATGAGCACTTCGGGGCTGTCTGAGTGTTCATAGATGAGCGCGTTGACCTCTGCATTGACAGCGGCAGGGTTCTGCTCTCTGCACCGTCTGTCGAGTGTGATAATGCAGGAGAAAGTGCACTTAAAAGCTGGAGGCACCGGCACCCATTCCTTGCCGGGGTTGATACTGGTAAGACTGCAGACCTGTCTGACGACATCTTCCGCCCGACCCATCCATGATTTGCCCCTCTTTAGCCTGTTAGCCTTTTCTCTGAATATAGCATCATGCAGAGGGTGCTGCTCATCTGCACTTATTTTTAAGTATGCACGAGCTCTCCAGATTTTGATCCTGTGTTCCATTGTCGGGAAGTCAAGGAGGTATCTCATTGCTACACAGCTGGTGTCTCTCGTGCAGCCCAAAATGATGCGCATGGCTTCGTTTTGTACCTTTTCAAGTCTTCCAATCTGCGTAGGGCTGACAGTGAGGATGGCCAGGGCATACTCGATGCGTGAAAGCACCAGTCCTTGGAACAGAAGTATTAGCAGTCTTTGATCGATATTGGCAGTCGCCATGACTCTCATTGCTGACAAACCTTTTCGAGCTTTCGTTATGACATAATCGACATGATCTCTGAAGGACAGGCTACGATCAAGCCTCACACCAAGATATGTCATTGACTGGGTTCTACTCAAAATGCTCCCATCCATTCTTACTGCCGGCAGGTCTGTGTTCACAATATGGTTGTTTAGGGAGAACCATGTAACCGATGCCTTTGCAGGGTTGACAAGGGCGCCGGCATCAGCACACCATGAGGAAATTCGATCTAGTTCGCCCTGCATATCATTGGCAACCGCCTGTCTATCTCGACCCTGTCGATACACGAGAACGTCGTCAGCAAATGACAGAGTCCTACCCCTCCCGTCCAACTGTTGTTCAGTGATAGGCACCGTATACGCATTGAATAGTACTGGTGACAGTGGTGAACCAGCCAAACAGAGACCGCAAGAACACGACAGACGAGATCACAGAAGAAGAACCTCTGCAAATTACACCATTAGAGAACTCCTGTTTGCTTACGACCAAGCACTAATAGAAAAATCAGAAGCCGAATTGCAAAACCACATGAATAACCTAAACGAAATGTTTAGGGAACATAACATGAAAATTAGTATAAGTAAACAGAGGTAATGACTATAACTAAAGAAGAAAAAAACAATTCACCTAAACGAACCTCCCTTGAAATAAGTAAAGAGTTTCAAATACCTAGGAAGTATAATATCATCAAATGGCAAATCAGAAGACGAGATCGAAAATAGATGCAATAAGGCAAACCAACTCATTGGACGAATGGTACCAATACTAAAGAACAAACATGTATCAATAACTACTAAGAAAGCACTTTACAACACAATGTTCCTGCCAACTCTGTTACCAATTCCAAACCTGGGCAATGACAGAAAAAGAGGAAAGAAAAATCACAACAGAAATGAGATTCCTGAGAAGAATACTCAATGTATCAAGAAGAGATAAGATCAGAAATGAAGAAATCGGGACTAAAGTGGGGGTTATAGCTGCACTAGATTTCATTAGAAGGCAGCAAGTCAAATGATTTAACCATGCAAGTAGGTTACCAACTAACAGCATACCACAACAAGCAATGATGTACAGACCAGAGGGAAGCAGAGGAAGAGGCCGACCACGTAAACGATGGACGCAGGGAATAACAGAGACCATGGGAATATCGATACATGAAGCCCACAAGTAGGCACTCTCCCGCGGTTTATACTTCACCTCGACGCCGCAAGGTACAAGAAGAACATGATGAGATGAGACCCCAAACTTTAATATCATTAAGTAAGAAATGAGAAGATGTTAGGTGTCATGGTCTATAGTGTAGATCTTTGTTTACGTCTTCAGAACGATCAATTATTGCTCTCAGTATATATACAGCTACCGGTCTCTGTGGCTGAGGGCTTGCAAACGCGGTTTGTGAGCCCGTATACCGGGTTCGAAACACACCGGTGGTGGTTTTTTTCGAAAATAGGTATAAGAGCCTGTCGTTCAGAAAGCAAAGGCAAACTACTGAACGTAAAATTTGCCCAGGAATCACGAACAGCGAACATGCTGGGGTTGACTGCTACGTCCTGTGAAGGACATGCAACTTATATATATATATATATATATATATATATATATATATATATATATATATTATATATATATATATAATTATATATATATATATATATCATTTATATATATATATATATATATATATATATATATATATATATATATATATATATATATATATATATATATATATATATATATATATATATATATATCATTTATAACAATGTGGATTTATAGAAGTCAAGGGTACAGTAAATGATCTATATATATATATATATATATATATATATATATATATATATATATATATATATATATATATATATATATATATATATTCACACACATATATATATATCATTTACTGTACCCTTGACTTCTATAAATCCACATTGTTCCTCTCCTATTTCAGGTTGTATTCTCTTCCTAACTCTTTGCATGATAATTCTTAGCAAAATCTTTGCGATGTGGCTCATTATACTAGATGGTCGATGTTTATCACATTCCAAGGCTCCCGATTTCTTTGGGATTGCAATAAATATAGGAATACATAATTTAGGATGTATTATCCAGTATCATATATTGCATTCAGCAGTCTGGTGACTTGGTCTATTCCATATTCTTCTAAGGCATTGATAATTTCTATTGTGATGTTATCTGTACCTGGGGTCTTGCTAGTTTTCATATTTTTAAGAGCATTCTATTTTCATTTTCCGATGATTGTACTGTTTTTCTCTTGTATCATCATAGAGGTCTTTCACATAATTTGACCACGCATGTAAAATCTGATCATTTTCTATTACGATTTTGCCATCTTTGGTTTTTAGGCAACCCGTTGATGTGTGTGATCTTTTGGTAGTGATGTCATTAATTCTTTTGTGCAATAATTTGGTGTTCCGGGTGTTGTGTTGGTTTTCAATTTCCTTGCAAATTTCCTCAAGCCATGTTTCTTTTGCCTCTTTGCATAGCTTCCTAATTTTCCTGTGAATCTCTTCATATTTTTCCTTGTTACTTTTGTTATTTCTTCGTATTTCCATGAGTTTTGAGATGCCTTCCGTCATTTATTTCTTGCGTCCCATTATCTTTGTTTGTGGGATGGTTGTTTCTGCAGTTTGGTTGATCGATTTCTTTAATATGATATCCCATTGGTAGCTGATATCTTGAAATAATATTTCCATATCGGACAATGTATCAAATCTATTCTTTACCTCTGCATTGAATTTATCTTTTATCTCGTAACTCTTCATTGCCCGTAGATCAAATTTTGTGCTTCTTGGTGTATATCTGACTTTCTTTAATTGTATATGAATATTGCTTAAGATTACCCTATGGTCGCCTAACCGTCGATTTTGACACTCGATCACTCCGTTGCTGCCTGGGTGATAAAAATGAAAAAATAAATAAATAACATGTATTGCATGCACCCCGGATGGGGAATCGAACCTCGAGCTCCAGCGTGACAGGCGGAGACACTTACTACTTTGCTACTGAAGACACGTTAATACAACAACGAAATATTATAATATAGCCACACGCATAGGAATAATCACGTGACCTACTTTTACTGCGAATATAATTTTTCTCTATTCGCAATAGAATTGCGAATAGTCACTTCGTAAAAAATATATGTGGGCGATTCAAATAAAAAAAAACAACTTAAAAGTGTGACAGAAATTACCATAACCATGTCGTTGTCTTGTAATATGTCAACATTGGTCGGGGGCTGCGTGGTCTCGAGGTATGGTGTCCGCCTAGAGTGCTGGAGGTCCCGGGTTCTAGTAATAAAATTTCCCCTGGTCTCTAGGTAGTGAGATCGGACGCCCGTGTGTATTGTTGCGCACGTAAAAAATCCCTTGGCAGTTGGAAATCGAAAAAGAGTAGCCTAACGGCGCTGCCCGGGCAAAAATTTTAGAGTTAAAAATCTACCCTAGTATTTTCAGGATCCTCGCCGGTGCTACGGAGTTCGTGCACTGAGCTGAGTTTCTCCAGACTCAGATTTGAATTAGGAGGAGAACAGAGTACTTATGGGTTGCACCCGTGTGCCGTGATGTTGATCCATCGACTAAACTAAACTAAACTAAACAATGTCTAACCATTGTTGTAGGTCTGTTGAATTATCCGCTACCAATACTGTGTCATCTGCATTGCGTATATTATTATTATTATTATTATTTTATATTGTAACCTCCGATTAGTATTCCTGACGTCTCTTTGATCTCTCTCATTATTACTTCGCTATATAGGGAGAAGAGATCTGGTGACAAGACACACCCCTGTCGTATTCCTAGCTTTATCTGTTCGTAACTTCCCTCTTTATTTTCTGTTTCAATTGCTGCTACTTGGTTCCAGTAAATATTCGTTATTATTCTTAAATCTTTCCCATCAATGTTGATATCTTCCAACATATAATAATAAATCATACAATTCAACTGTGCATTCATTTCCCTAGTTGCTTAGAGCATATTTAAAAGATCATAATAACATTGATCACTACACTTAATAATTATGTTCGAGCATTCTACGGAATTACAAGATTTCTAAAAGAAAAACAGTTAAATAAGCAATGAGTAGGGGACATAAACATGTAATATTGTTACAAGGGACATTACTTAAATTTTAAAAATATAATAAAAAATACTACAGATAATATTACTATATAACATTAAACTTCTTTTATGTTCTTTTAGAAATAAAAGAATTAATACGCAAATGAAATATTTTAAAAACCAATACAATTCTTTTAGATTTCTTAAAAAAACACTGTTTAATATTTACATACTTACATTTTATAATGGATTATTTTGTTATACATTTAGTTCTTAAGGAGTGTTTGTATACTTTTAATGTATGCTTGTATCGATTCATAAGTCATTTACAAATTTTTTGCTGGCCTCTTAGGGCCACAATAAATGTACAGGAAATTAACCATACACATTCCTCTCTTGTGCCTTCTCTTATTCATAACACATATAGACAACAAGATACCAGCCAAACAGATCAGTTGGGGTATCTTCATTGCACTCCGGACAAGTCCATAGGTGCCCAGATCCTCCCCCCCCCCCCCCCCCCAGCATATGCATCAGCATCCGGTGGGTAATAGTGCCAGTTCTGTGTTGGTTGACGAGGCACCTCGTTTTATCAATGTACCTCTCGCGCTTGGCCGTGCCGATTCTTACTCCCAAGTCTTTCATCCTGGACAGCGATGTGGATTCACTGACGTCAAAGTCCTCTGTTCTCGCCATATCTTTAAGGACGTTAATAACATCGGCACGATCCATGGGCTGGCCATCTACAGGGGGTGCAGAGCCAGCCAGTTTATCAGCTCGTTCATTTCCCTCGACTCCCGCATGTCCCGGGACGAAGATGAAGGTGACTTTACGGACAACAGACTTCCGCAGCGACTCAGTCCACTGTCTGCGTACAGCTCCAGCTTCGACCTTCTGAATCATGCTCATTGAGTCACTTAGTACACACACGTTGGTATAATGCTGTGATTCCAGCCATATGAAAGCCTGTGTAACTGCCATCACCTCCATCGTCATGCTGCTCGTGGTCATAAAGTGGGCACCACTGGATTCTTGAACGGTTCGGCCCGCTGAACAGGCTGTAAATGCCCACGCACTTCTCTGCTGCTTTACAACAGATCCATCTGTATAGATGAGCACTTCGGGGCTATCTGAGTGTTCATAGATGAGCGCGTTGACCTCTGCATTGACAGCGGCAGGGTTCTGCTCTCTGCACCGTCTGTCGAGTGTGATAATGCAGGAGAAAGTGCACTTAAAAGCTGGAGGCACCGGCACCCATTCCTTGCCGGGGTTGATACTGGTAAGACTGCAGACCTGTCTGACGACATCTTCCGCCCGACCCATCCATGATTTGCCCCTCTTTAGCCTGTCACCCTTTTCTCTGAATATAGCGATCATGCAGAGGGTGCTGCTCATCTGCACTTATTTTTAAGTATGCACGAGCTCTCCAGATCTTGATCCTGTGTTCCATTGTCGGGAAGTCAAGGAGGTATCTCATTGCTACACAGCTGGTGTCTCTCGTGCAGCCCAAAATGATGCGCATGGCTTCGTTTTGTACCTTTTCAAGTCTTCCAATCTGTGTAGGGCTGACAGTGAGGATGGCCAGGGCATACTCGATGCGTGAAAGCACCAGTCCTTGGAACAGAAGTATTAGCAGTCTTTGCTCGATATTGGCAGTCGCCATGACTCTCATTGCTGACAAACATTTTCGAGCTTTCGTTATGACATAATCGACACGATCTCTGAAGGACAGGCTACGATCAAGCCTCACACCAAGATATGTCATTGACTGGGTTCTACTCAAAATGCTCCCATCCATTCTTACTGTCGGAAGGTCTGTGTTCACAATATGGTTGTTTAGTGAGAACCATGTAACCGTTGCCTTTGCAGGGTTGACAAGGGCACCGGCGTCAGCACACCATGAGGAAATTCGATCTAGTTCGCCCTGCATATCATTGGCAACCACCTGTCTGTCTCGACCCTGTCGATACACCAGAACGTCGTCAGCAAATGACAGAGTCCTACCCCTCGCGTCCAACTGTTGTTCAGTGATAGGCACCGTATACGCATTGAATAGTACTGGTGACAGTGGTGAACCAGCCAAACAGAGACCGCAAGAACACGACAGACGAGATCACAGAAGAAGAACCTCTGCAAATTACACCATTAGAGAACTGTTTGCTTACGACCAAGCACTAATAGAAAAATCAGAAGCCGAATTACAATACCACATGAATAGCCTAAACGAAATGTTTAGGGAACATAACATGAAAATTAGTATAAGTAATACAGAGGTAATGACTATAACTAAAGAAGAAAAAAAGAATTCACCTAAACGAACCTCCCTTGAAATAAGTAAAGAGTTTCAAATACCTAGGAAGTATAATATCATCAAATGGCAAATCAGAAGACGAGATCGAAAATAGATGCAATAAGGCAAACCAACTCATTGGACGAATGGTACCAATACTAAAGAACAAACATGTATCAATAACTACTAAGAAAGCACTTTACAACACAATGTTCCTGCCAACTCTATGCTACCAATGTCAAATCTGGACAATGACAGAAAAAGAGGAAAGAAAAATCACAACAGAAATGAGATTCCTGAGAAGAATACTCAATGTATCAAGAAGAGATAAGATCAGAAATGAAGAAATCGGGACTAAAGTGGGGGTTATAGCTGCACTAGACTTTAATAGAAGGCAGCAAGTCAAATGATTTAACCATGCAAGTAGGTTACCAACTAACAGCATACCACAACAAGGAATGATGTACAGACCAGAGGGAAGCAGAGGAAGAGGCCGACCATGCAAAAAGATGGACGCAGGGAATAACAGAGACCATGGGAATATCGATACATGAAGCCCACAAGTAGGCACTCTCCCGCGGTTTATACTTCACCTCGACGCCGCAAGGTACAAGAGGAACATGATGAGATGAGACCCCAAACTTTAATATCATTAAGAAAGAAATGAGAAGATGTTAGGTGTCATGGTCTATAGTGTAGATCTTTGTTTACGTCTTTAGAACGATCAATTATTGCTCTCAGTATATATACAGCTACCGGTCTCTGTGGCTGAGGGCTTGCAAACGCGGTTCGAAACACACCGGTGGTGGGTTTTTTCGAAAATAGGTATAAGAGCCTGTCGTTCAGAAAGCAAAGGCAAACTACTGAACGTAAAATTTGCCCAGGAATCACGAACAGCGAACATGCTGGGGTTGACTGCTACGTCCTGTGAAGGACATGCAACATATATATATATATATATATATATATATATATATATATATATATATATATATATATATATATATATATATATATTAGTTAGTTAGTCTTTCCTCTTGAGCCTAAGGCGGCGCATAGGGCAGAAGTCCTGTCTCTCCATGCCTGGCGGTTCGCTGCTATCTGTTGTAGATCTTGGATATTTACTTGGCCATTGAATGAGCCTTCTCTAATGATGGTTCTACGCAGGGTCTCTCTTGGTCTTCCCCGTTTTCTTTTCCCTACCGGTGACCATATGAGGGCTTGGTAGGGGAGTCTTGTCTTGTCCATTCTGAGTACATGGCCGATGTAGTTCCAACGGCGTCTTC
This sequence comes from Cepaea nemoralis, assembly GCA_014155875.1. Lineage (NCBI taxonomy): Eukaryota > Metazoa > Mollusca > Gastropoda > Stylommatophora > Helicidae > Cepaea > Cepaea nemoralis. The sequence continues at coordinate 167,866 of JACEFZ010000392.1, forward strand.
TTATGAAATTGGATACTGTATCTTGCTTAGTCTCTTGTCTTATTTGCGAATTGGTTCTGAAGTCTGTCCAGTGGATGTTTAGAAGTCTTCTAAGACATTTGTTCTCAAAATTGTCTAATTTTTTATCTAAAGCTACCGTTGATTTCCAACTTTCACATCCATACGTTAACACTGGAATCACACAAGAGTATATATATATATATATATATATATATATATATATATATATATATATATATATATATATATATATATATATATATATATATATATATATATATATATATATATATATATCATTTATATATATATATATATATATATATATATATATATATATATATATATATATATATATATATATATATATATATATCATTTATAACAATGTGGATTTATAGAAGTCAAGGGTACAGTAAATGATATATATATATATATATATATATATATATATATATATATATATATATATATATATATATATACTAGCTGACCCGGCCCGGCTTCGCCCAGTCCTTTTTGGGGAGCATCTCATTTAATTCATATAAGTAGTCATATAAGTTCCCGTTCCCGTTACCGACTGTCTGTCTGTCTGTCTGTCTGTCTGTCTGTCTGTCTGTCTGTCTGTCTGTCTGACCCGGCCCGTCTTCGCCTAGACCCTGATGGGGAGCATCTCATTTAATTCATATAAGTAGTCATATAAGTTCCCGTTCCCGACTGTCTGTCTGTCTGTCTGTCTGTCTGTCTGTCTGTCTGTCTGTCTGTCTGTCTGTCTGTCTGTCTGTCTGTCTGTCTGTCTGTCTGTCTATCTATCTATCTATCTATCTGTCTGTCTGTCTGACCCGGCCCAGCCCATGGTGGAGAGCATCTCATTTAAATTATATAAGTAGTCATATAAGATCCCGTTCCCGACTATCTGTCTGACTGTCTGTCTGTCTTGGGTAAATGTAGGAGGGAGGAGGAAGAGGGAGGTGGAGGAGGGAAGAGGAGGGAGGAGGAGGGAGGAGACAGGAGGAGTAGGGAGGAATAGGAGGGAGGAGGAGGGATTAGGAGGAGGGAGGAGTAGGGTGGAGGAGGAGGCGAGGAGGAGGGAGGAGGAAGAGGGAGGAGGAGGGAGAAGGAGGGAGGAGGAGAACGCAGGAGGAGAAGGGAGCAGGAGGAGGAGAGGGAGAGGGAGGAGAAGGGAGGAGGAGGAGAGAGTAGGATGAGGGAGGAGGCGGAGGGAGAAGGAAGAGGGAGGAGGAGAAGGAGGGGGAGAAGGAGGAGGGAAGAGGAGGAGGGGAGGAGGAGGAGGGAGGAGGAGGAATGTGAAGGGAGGAGGAGGGAGGAGGTAGAGGGAGGAGGAGGAGGAGGGAGGCGGAGAGAGGAGGAGGAGGGAGGAGGAGGAAGAGGGAGGAGGAGGAATGTGAAGGGAGGAGGAGGGAGGAGGTAGAGGGAGGAGGAGGTAGAGGGAGGAGGAGGGAGGAGGAGGAGGGAGGAGGCGGAGAGGAAGGAGGAGGGGGAAGAGGGAGGAGGAGGGAGGAGGAAGAAGGAGGAGGAGTGATGAGCAGGAGGGAGGAGGAGGAGGGAGGAGGAGAGAGGAGGAGAGAGGAGGAGGAGGGAGGAGAAGGGATGAGGAGGAGGGAGGAGGAGGAAGAGGGAGGAGGAGGAATGTGAAGGGAGGAGGAGGGAGGAGGTAGAGGGAGGAGGAGGAGGGAGGAGGAGTGTGGAGGAGGAGAGGAAGGAGGAGGGGGAGGAGGGAGGAGGAGGAGGAGGGAGGAAGAAGGAGGAGGAGGGAGAAGGAGGGATGAGGAGGAGGAGGGAGGAGGAGGAAGAGGGAGGAGGAGGAATGTGAAGGGAGGAGGAGGTAGAGGGAGGAGGAGGAGGGAGGAGGAGAAGGGATGAGGAGGAGGAAGAGGGAAGAGGAGGAATGTGAAGGGAGGAGGAGGAATGTGAAGGGAGGAGGAGGGAGGAGGTAGAGGAGGAGGAGGAGGGAGGAGGAGGAGTGAGGAGGAGGAGAGGGAGGAGGAGGAAGGAGGAGGGGGAGGAGGGAGGAGGAGGAGGGAGGAAGAAGGAGGAGGAGGGAGAAGGAGGGATGAGGAGGAGGAGGGAGGAGGAGGAAGAGGGAGGAGGAGGAATGTGAAGGGAGGAGGAGGGATAGGGAGGAGGGGGAGGGGAAGAGGAAGAGGGTAGGAGGAAGAGTGGAGAGGAGGAGGGAGGAGGTAGAGGGAGGAGGAGGAGGGAGGAAAAGGGAGGAGGAGAGAGGAGGGAGGAGGTAGGAGGAGGAGGAAGAGGGTGGAGGAGGGAGGAGAAGGAAGGAGGAAGAAGGAGGAGGAAGAGGGAGGAGGAGGATGGAGGAGGGAGAGGGAGGAAGAGGGAGGTGGAGGAAGGAGGAGGAAGAGGAAGGAGGAGGAAGAGGGAGGAGGAGGATGGAGGAGGGAGAGGGAGGAGGGGAAGAGGGTAGGAGGAGGAGGAGGGGAGAGGAGGAGAAGAAGGGAGAAGGAGGGAGGAGGAGAAGGAGGAGGAGGGAGGAGGAGGGGAGAGGAGGGGGGAGGAGGCAGAGGGAGAAGAAGGAAGGAGGGGGAGGAAGGAGGGAGAGGAAAGAGGGAGAATGAGGAGGGGAGGAAGGAAAGGGAGGTAGAAGAGGAGGAGGAGGGAGGAGGAAAGAGGTAGGGGGAGGAGGAGGTAGAGGGAGGAGGAGGAGGAAGGAAAGGGAGGAGGAAGAGGAGGAGAAGGGAGGAGGAGGGTGGAGGGAGGAGGAGGAGGTAGAGGGAGGAGGAGGGAGGAGGTAGGAGGAGGAAGAGGGAAGAGGGAGAAGAAGGGAGAAGGAGGAGGAAGGATGATGAGGGAGAAGGAGGCAGGAGGAGGAGGAGTGAGGCAGGATGAGGAGGAGGGATGAGGAGGGAGAGGGAGGAGGAGGGAAGATGAGGGAGGAGGGGGGAGGAGGCGGAGGGAGTAGGAGGGAGGAGGATGGAGGAGGAGGGGAGAGGAAGAGGGAGAAGGAAGAGGGAGAAGGAGGAGGGAGGAGGAGGGAGAGGGATGAGAGGGAGGAGGAGGGTGGAGGGAGGAGGTAGAGGGAGGAGGAGGGAGGAGAAGAGAGGAGGAGAGAGTTCGCCATTCCGAATTCATACTCGTCTAGTTCTTCCCTTCTACACGACTGCAGATAACTTCCTTACACATAAAAAGATGAATTGTTATTGATATTGCCGTGGCATGGAGGAATATCAGCAGCAGAGTTGATTAAAAAAAACAAAGACTGAGATCTACAGAGAGCCATGAACGCCTACGCCAGCCGGCACGGCACTTGATGATGATGATTGCCGTGTGACGATTCTGTGTAGTCACGTCATTTTCTTCCCTTTCCCTAGCGTTTTGGTTCGGGGATTCTTTCATCATCATCATCATATATTTACGTACGTATTTTGGGAGGGGGAGGAGGGAGGAGGAGGAAGAAGAAAAAAAAACTATGACAGTTGACAGCTCTGGAATGAAAGGAAGGCGTGTAGAAAATTTCATCTCAATCGGATGGGCCTTTCGCGAACAAATAAAGGACATACATATTTACATACATACATATATACATACACATATACATACACTTTGTTTTATATATATACTAGCAGACCCGGCCCGGCTTCGCCCAGTCTCTGGTGGGGAGCATCTCATTTAATTCACATAAGTAGTCATATAAGCTCCCGTTCCCGTTCCTGACTGTCTGTCTGTCTGTCTGTCTGTCTGTCTGTCTGTCTGTCTGTCTGTCTGTCTGTCTGTCTGTCTGACCCTGCCCGGCATCGCCTGGCTCCTGGTGTGGAGCATCTCATTTAATTCATATAAGTAGTCATATAAGCTCCCGTTCCCGTTCCCGACTATCTATCTGTCTGTCTGTCTATCTGTCTGTCTGTCTGTCTGACCCGGCCGGCTTCGCCAAGCCCCTGATGGGAAGCATCTCATTTAATTCATATAAATTCCCGTTCCCGACTGTCTGTCTGTCTGTCTGTCTGTCTGTCTGTCTGTCTGTCTGTCTGTCTGTCTGTCTGTCTGTCTGTCTGTCTGTCTGTCTGTCTGTCTGTCTGTCTGTCTAATCATTTATTGGTTGCGGTTAGAACAACCTTAGATAAACGAAGACCAACTTACAAAAAGCATTAGAAAGAGCACTTGAAAGATCTTTACATATTCCCCCAACAATTAACTTGGGTAAATGGAGCGGCGGCAGCAGCAGCAGAAGAAGAAGAAAAATGAGGAGTAGGAGGAAGGAGGAGGAAGAGGATGGAGGAGGGAAGAGGAGGGAGGAGGAGGAGGGAGGAAGAGATAGGCGGAGAGAGGAGGAGGAGGGAGGAGGAGGAGTAGGGAGGAATAGGAGGGAGGAGGAGGGAGGAGGAGGGGGGAAAGAGGAGAGGGAGGAGGGAGGAGGAGGGAGGAGGAGAAAAAGGAAGGAGGGAGAAGGAGGAAGGAGGAGAAGAGAGGAGGAGGAGTAGAGAGGAGGAAGAGGGAGTAGGAGGAAGGAGGAGGAAGAGGGAGGAGGGGGAGGAGGAGGGAGAAGGAAGAGGGAGAAGGAGGAGGAGGGAGGAGGAGAACACAGGAGTAGGAGGGGGAGGAGGGAGGAGGGAGAGGGAGGAGGGAGAGGGAGGAGGAGAGAGGAGGAGGAGAGAGGAGGAGGAGGGAGAAGGAGGAGGGAGAAGGAGGAGGGAGGAAGAGGTAGAAGGAGGAGGGAGAAGGAGGAGGGAGGAGGGGAGAAGGAGGAGGAGGATGAATGATGAGGAGGAAGGAGGAGGAAGAGGGAGGAGGAGGGATGTGGAGGAAGGAGGAGGAGGGAGGAGGAGGAGGAGAGGAGGAGGAGGGAGGAGGTAGGAGGAAGAGGGAGGAGGAGGGAGGAGGAAGAGATAGGCGGAGAGAGGAGGAGGAGGAGGATTAGGGAGGAATAGGAGGGAGGAGGAGGAAGGAGGAGGAGGAGGGGGAAAGAGGAGAAGGAGGAGGAGGGAGGAGGAGGAAGAGGGAGGAGGAAGGAGGAGGAGGAGAGAGGAGGAGGTATTAGGAGGGAGAAGGAGGATGGAGGAGCGAGGAGGAGGGAGAGGGAGGAGGGGGAGGAGGAAAGAGTAGGAAGAGGGAGGAGGAAAAGGGAGAAGGAGGGAGACGGAGGAGGAGGAGGGAGGAGGCGGGAGGAGGAGAACGCAGGAGGAGGAGGGGGAGGAGGAGGATGGAGACGGAGGAGGAGGAGGAGGAGGAGGAGGAGAGAGAGGAGGTGGAGGGAGAAGGAGGAGGGAGGAAGAGGTAGAAGGAGGAGGGAGAAGGAGGAGGGAGGAAAAGGAGGGGGAGAAGGTTTAGGAGGAATGATGAGGAGGGAGGAGGAAGATGGAGGAGGAGGGATGGGAGGAAGGAGGTGGAGGGAGGAGGAGGGAGGAGGAGGAGGGAGGAAAAGGGAGGAGAGAGGAGGAGAGAGGAGGAGGAGGGAGGAGGTAGGAGGAGGAGGAAAAGGAAGGAGGAGGGAGGAGGAGGAAGAGGGAGGAGGAGGAGGAAGAGGGAGGAAAATTATGGAGGAGGAAGAGGAGGGAGAGGGAGGAGGGGGAGGGGAAGAGGGTAGGAGGAGGAGGGGAGAGGAGGAGGATGGATGTGGAGGAAGGAGGAGGAGGGAGGAGGCGGGATTAGGAAGTGGAGGAGGAGGGAGGAAAAGGGAGGAGAGGGGAGGAGAGAGGAGGAGGAAGGAGGAGGTAGAAGGAGGAGAAAGATGGAGGAGGAGGAGGAGGAAGGGGGAGGAGGAGGAAGAGGGAGGAGGAGGATGGAGGAGGAAGAGGAAGGAGAGGGGAAGAGGAAGAGGGTAGGAATTGGAGGAGGGGAGAGGAGGAGGGAGAAGGAGGGAGGAGGAGAAGGGAGGAGGAGGGAGGAGGGGAAGGAGGGAGGAGGAGGGAGAGGAGGAGGAGGGAGGAGGCGGAGGGAGAAGGAGGGAGGAGGAGGAGGGAGGAGGGAGAGGGAGGAGGGAGAATGAGGAGGGGAGGAGGGAGAGGGAGGAGGGAGGAGGAGGGAGAATGAGGAGGGGAGGAAGGAAAGGGAGGTGGAAGAGGAGGAGGAGGGAGTAGGAGGAGGGTCGAGGAAGGAGGTAGAGGGAGGAGGAGGAGGTAGAGGGATGAGGAGGAGGTAGAGGTAGGAGGAGGAGGGAGGAGGAGAAGGGAGTAGGATGGAGGAGGAAGAGGGAGAAGGAGGGAGAAGGAGGAGGAACGAACGAACGAACGAACAGACTTTACAGGCAGGAGGAGGAGGGAGAGGGAGTAGGAGGGAGGAGGCGGAGGGAGAAGGGGGAAGGAGTAGGAGGGAGTAGGAAGGGAGAGAAAGAGGGAGGGGGAGGAGGTAGAGGGAGGAGGAGGAGAGAGGAGGAGGAGGCAGAGGGAGGAGGAGGGAGGAGGAGAAGAAAGGAGGAGGGAGTTAGCCATTGCGAATTCATACTCGTCTAGGTTCTGTGATTTCGGTCCTTCCATTGATTGTTCTTCCCTTCTACATGACTGTAGATAACTTCCTTACACATAAAAAGATGAATTGTTATTGATATTGCCGTGGCATGGAGGAATATCAGCAGCAGAGTTGATCCAGAAAACCAAAGACTGAGATCTACTGGAGAGCCATGAACGCCTACGCCTAGCCGGCACGGCACTTATGATGATGATGATTGCCGTGTGACGATTCTGTGTAGTCACGTCATTTTCTTCCCTTTCCCTAGCGTTTTGGTTCGGGGATTCTTTCATCATCATCATCATATATTTACGTACGTATTTTAGGGAGGGGGAGGAGGGAGGAGGAGGAAAGAAGAAAAAAAACTATGACAGTTGACAGCTCTGGAATGAAAGGAAGACGTGTAGAAAATTTCATCTCAATCGGATGGGCCGTTCGCGAACAAATAAAGGACATACATATTTACATACATACATATATACATACACACATATTACATACATACACTTTGTTTTATATAATATATATATATATATATATATATATATATATATATATATATATATATATATATATATATATATATATATATATATATATTCACACACATATATATATATATATATATATATATATATATTATATATATATATATATATATATATATATATATATATATATATATATATATATATCATTTACTGTACCCTTGACTTCTATAAATCCACATTGTTCCTCTCCTATTTCAGGTTGTATTCTCTTCCTAACTCTTTGCATGATAATTCTTAGCAAATCTTTGCGATGTGGCTCATTATACTAGATGGTCGATGTTTATCACATTCCAAGGCTCCCGATTTCTTTGAGATTGCAATAAATATAGGAATACATAATTTAGGATGTATTATCCAGTATCATATATTGCATTCAGCAGTCTGGTGACTTGGTCTATTCCATATTCTTCTAAGGCATTGATAATTTCTATTGTGATGTTATCTGTACCTGGGGTCTTGCTAGTTTTCATATTTTTAAGAGCATTCTATTTTCATTTTCCGATGATTGTACTGTTTTTCTCTTGTATCATCATAGAGATCTTTCACATAATTTGACCACGCATGTAAAATCTGATCATTTTCTATTACGATTTTGCCATCTTTGGTTTTTAGGCAACCCGTTGATGTGTGTGATCTTTTGGTAGTGATGTCATTAATTCTTTTGTGCAATAAATTGGTATTCCGGGTGTTGTGTTGGTTTTCAATTTCCTTGCAAATTTCCTCAAGCCATGTTTCTTTTGCCTCTTTGCATAGCTTCCTAATTTTCCTGTGAATCTCTTCATATTTTTCCTTGTTACTTTTGTTATTTCTTCGTATTTCCGTGAGTTTTGAGATGCCTTCCGTCATTTATTTCTTGCGTCCCATTATCTTTGTTTGTGGGATGGTTGTTTCTGCAGTTTGGTTGATCGATTTCTTTAATATGATATCCCATTGGTAGCTGATATCTTGAAATAATATTTCCATATCGGACAATGTATCAAATCTATTCTTTACCTCTGCATTGAATTTATCTTTTATCTCGTAACTCTTCATTGCCCGTAGATCAAATTTTGTGCTTCTTGGTGTATATCTGACTTTCTTTAATTGTATATGAATATTGCTTAAGATTACCCTATGGTCGCCTAACCGTCGATTTTGACACTCGATCACTCCGTTGCTGCCTGGGTGCTAAAAATGAAAAAAAAAAAAAAAAATAACATGTATTGCATGCACCCCGGATGGGGAATCGAACCTCGAGCTCCAGCGTGACAGGCGGAGACACTTACTACTTTGCTACTGAAGACACGTTAATACAACAACGAAATATTATAATATAGCCACACGCATAGGAATAATCACGTGACCTACTTTTACTGCGAATATAATTTTTCTCTATTCGCAATAGAATTGCGAATAGTCACTTCGTAAAAAATATATGTGGGCGATTCAAATAAAAAAACAACAACTTAAAAGTGTGACAGAAATTACCATAACCATGTCGTTGTCTTGTAATATGTCAACATTGGTCGGGGGCTGCGTGGTCTCGAGGTATGGTGTCCGCCTAGAGTGCTGGAGGTCCCGGGTTCTAGTAATAAAATTTCCCCTGGTCTCTGGGTAGTGAGATCGGACGCCCGTGTGTATTGTTTGCGCACGTAAAAAATCCCTTGGCAGTTGGAAATCGAAAAAGAGTAGCCTAACGGCGCTGCCCGGGCAAAAATTTTAGAGTTAAAAATCTACCCTAGTATTTTCAGGATCCTCGCCGGTGCTACGGAGTTCGTGCACTGAGCTGAGTTTCTCCAGACTCAGATTTGAATTAGGAGGAGAACAGAGTCCTTATGGGTTGCACCCGTGTGCCGTGATGTTGATCCATCGACTAAACTAAACTAAACTAAACAATGTCTAACAATTGTTGTAGGTCTGTTGAATTATCCGCTACCAATACTGTGTCATCTGCATTGCGTATATTATTATTATTATTTTTTTTATATTGTAACCTCCGATTAGTATTCCTGACGTCTCTTTGATCTCTCTCATTATTACTTCGCTATATAGGGAGAAGAGATCTGGTGACAAGACACACCCCTGTCGTATTCCTAGCTTTATCTGTTTGTAACTTCGCTCTTTATTTTCTGTTTCAATTGCTGCTACTTGGTTCCAGTAAATATTCGTTATTATTCTTAAATCTTTCCCATCAATGTTGATATCTTCCAACATATAATAATAAATCATACAATTCAACTGTGCATTCATTTCCCTAGTTGCTTAGAGCATATTTAAAAGATCATAATAACATTGATCACTACACTTAATAATTATGTTCGAGCATTCTACGGAATTACAAGATTTCTAAAAGAAAAACAGTTAAATAAGCAATGAGTAGGGGACATAAACACGTAATATTGTTACAAGGGATATTACTTAAATTTTAAAAATATAATAAAAAATACTACAGATAATATTACTAAATAACTTTAAACTTCTTTTATGTTCTTTTAGAAATAAAAGAATTAATACGCAAATGAAATATTTTAAAAACCAATATAATTCTTTTAGATTTCTTAAAGAAAATCTGTTTAATATTTACATACTTACATTTTATAATGGATTATTTTGTTATACATTTAGTTCTTAAAGAGTGTTTGTATACTTTTAATGTAAGAATATATCTATTTCGAAGTCATTTACAAATTTTTTGCTGGCCTCTTAGGGCTACAATAAATGTACAGGAAATTAACCATACACATTCCTCTCTTGTGCCTTCTCTTATTCATAACACATATAGACAACAAGATACCAGCCAAACAGATCAGTTGGGGTATCTTCATTGCACTCCGGACAGGTCCATAGGTGCCCAGATCCTCCCCACCCCCCCAGCATATGCATCAGCGTCCGGTGGGTAATAGTGCCAGTTCTGTGTTGGTTGACGAGGCACCTCGTTTTATCAATGTACCTCTCGCGCTTGGCCGTGCCGATTCTTACTCCCAAGTCTTTCATCCTGGACAGCGATGTGGATTCACTGACGTCAAAGTCCTCTGTTCTCGCCATATCTTTAAGGGCGTTAATAACATCGGCACGATCCATGGGCTGGCCATCTACAGGGGGTGCAGAGCCAGCCAGTTTATCAGCTCGTTCATTTCCCTCGACTCCCGCATGTCCCGGGACGAAGATGAAGGTGACTTTACGGACAACAGACTTCCGCAGCGACTCAGTCCACTGTCTGCGTACAGCTCCAGCTTCGACCTTCTGAATCATGCTCATTGAGTCACTTAGTACACACACGTTGGTATAATGCTGTGATTCCAGCCATATGAAAGCCTGTGTAACTGCCATCACCTCCATCGTCATGCTGCTCGTGGTCATAAAGTGGGCACCACTGGATTCTTGAACGGTTCGGCACTTCTCTGCTGCTTTACAACAGATCCATCTGTATAGATGAGCACTTCGGGGCTATCTGAGTGTTCATAGATGAGCGCGTTGACCTCTGCATTGACAGCGGCAGGGTTCTGCTCTCTGCACCGTCTGTCGAGTGTGATAATGCAGGAGAAAGTGCACTTAAAAGCCGGAGGCACCGGCACCCATTCCTTGCCGGGGTTGATACTGGTAAGACTGCAGACCTGTCTGGCGACATCTTCCGCCCAACCCATCCATGATTTGCCCCTCTTTAGCCTGTTAGCCTGTTCTCTGAATACAGCATCATGCAGAGGGTGCTGCTCATCTGCACTTATCTTTAAGTATGCACGAGCTCTCCAGATCTTGATCCTGTGTTCTATTGTCGGGAAGTCAAGGAGGTATCTCATTGCTACACAGCTGGTGTCTCTCGTGCAGCCCAAAATGATGCGCATGGCTTCGTTTTGTACCTTTTCAAGTCTTCCAATCTGCGAAGGGCTGACAGTGAGGATGGCCAGGGTATACTCGATGCGTGAAAGCACCAGTCCTTGGAACAGAAGTATTAGCAGTCTTTGCTCGATATTGGCAGTCGCCATGACTCTCATTGCTGACAAACATTTTCGAGCTTTCGTTATGACATAATCGACACGATCTCTGAAGGACAGGCTACGATCAAGCCTCACACCAAGATATGTCATTGACTGGGTTCTACTCAAAATGCTCCCATCCATTCTTACTGTCGGAAGGTCTGTGTTCACAATATGGTTGTTTAGTGAGAACCATGTAACCGTTGCCTTTGCAGGGTTGACAAGGGCACCGGCGTCAGCACACCATGAGGAAATTCGATCTAGTTCGCCCTGCATATCATTGGCAACCACCTGTCTGTCTCGACCCTGTCGATACACCAGAACGTCGTCAGCAAATGACAGAGTCCTACCCCTCCCGTCCAACTGTTGTTCAGTGATAGGCACCGTATACGCATTGAATAGTACTGGTGACAGTGGTGAACCAGCCAAACAGAGACCGCAAGAACACGACAGACGAGATCACAGAAGAACCTCTGCAAATTACACCATTAGAGAACTGTTTGCTTACGACCAAGCACTAATAGAAAAATCAGAAGCCGAATTACAATACCACATGAATAGCCTAAACGAAATGTTTAGGGAACATAACATGAAAATTAGTATAAGTAATACAGAGGTAATGACTATAACTAAAGAAGAAAAAAAGAATTCACCTAAACGAACCTCCCTTGAAATAAGTAAAGAGTTTCAAATACCTAGGAAGTATAATATCATCAAATGGCAAATCAGAAGACGAGATCGAAAATAGATGCAATAAGGCAAACCAACTCATTGGACGAATGGTACCAATACTAAAGAACAAACATGTATCAATAACTACTAAGAAAGCACTTTACAACACAATGTTCCTGCCAACTCTATGCTACCAATGTCAAATCTGGACAATGACAGAAAAAGAGGAAAGAAAAATCACAACAGAAATGAGATTCCTGAGAAGAATACTCAATGTATCAAGAAGAGATAAGATCAGAAATGAAGAAATCGGGACTAAAGTGGGGGTTATAGCTGCACTAGACTTTAATAGAAGGCAGCAAGTCAAATGATTTAACCATGCAAGTAGGTTACCAACTAACAGCATACCACAACAAGGAATGATGTACAGACCAGAGGGAAGCAGAGGAAGAGGCCGACCATGCAAAAAGATGGACGCAGGGAATAACAGAGACCATGGGAATATCGATACATGAAGCCCACAAGTAGGCACTCTCCCGCGGTTTATACTTCACCTCGACGCCGCAAGGTACAAGAGGAACATGATGAGATGAGACCCCAAACTTTAATATCATTAAGAAAGAAATGAGAAGATGTTAGGTGTCATGGTCTATAGTGTAGATCTTTGTTTACGTCTTTAGAACGATCAATTATTGCTCTCAGTATATATACAGCTACCGGTCTCTGTGGCTGAGGGCTTGCAAACGCGGTTTGTGAGCCCGTATACCCGGGTTCGAAACACACCGGTGGTGGGTTTTTTCGAAAATAGGTATAAGAGCCGGTCGTTCAGAAAGCAAAGGCAAACTACTGAACGTAAAATTTGCCCAGGAATCACGAACAGCGAACATGCTGGGGTTGACTGCTACGTCCTGTGAAGGACATGCAACTTATATATATATATATATATATATATATATATATATATATATATATATATATATATATATATATATATATATCATTTACTGTACCCTTGACTTCTATAAATCCACATTGTTCCTCTCCTATTTCAGGTTGTATTCTCTTCCTAACTCTTTGCATGATAATTCTTAGCAAAATCTTTGCGATGTGGCTCATTATACTAGATGGTCGATGTTTATCACATTCCAAGGCTCCCGATTTCTTTGGGATTGCAATAAATATAGGAATACATAATTTAGGATGTATTATCCAGTATCATATATTGCATTCAGCAGTCTGGTGACTTGGTCTATTCCATATTCTTCTAAGGCATTGATAATTTCTATTGTGATGTTATCTGTACCTGGGGTCTTGCTAGTTTTCATATTTTTAAGAGCATTCTATTTTCATTTTCCGATGATTGTACTGTTTTTCTCTTGTATCATCATAGAGATCTTTCACATAATTTGACCACGCATGTAAAATCTGATCATTTTCTATTACGATTTTGCCATCTTTGGTTTTTAGGCAACCCGTTGATGTGTGTGATCTTTTGGTAGTGATGTCATTAATTCTTTTGTGCAATAATTTGGTATTCCGGGTGTTGTGTTGGTTTTCAATTTCCTTGCAATTTTCCTCAAGCCATGTTTCTTTTGCCTCTTTGCATAGCTTCCTAATTTTCCTGTGAATCTCTTCATATTTTTCCTTGTTACTTTTGTTATTTCTTCGTATTTCCATGAGTTTTGAGATGCCTTCCGTCATTTATTTCTTGCGTCCCATTATCTTTGTTTGTGGGATGGTAGTTATGTAAGTGGGGCTAAAGCCAGTGCTTTTGAGGATCTTATATAAATCAACCATTTATCGATCCTGATCCTCAAAGGGTGATAACTCTTCAGGTTTTTAAGTAGGTGGTCAGGGGTGTGGTCAAGTGACTCATCAGAGGTGACGTGGTCAAGTGACTCATCATAGGTGGCGTGCGTGGTCAAGTAATTGTAGGTACGACATAAAACATCAATAAAGAAAAACAAACGACTCAAGTAAGGTATATAATAATTTTATTAAATCATATATACACAAACAATACATATTAAATAAGTAATGGCATAGTCGAGATATTATCACTGTCAACCTTTCTGTTTATATAGAGATATGACAGTGAATTACGATGTTGTGTGTATGTATACACAGAAGAGTCTTGTGTTTTGAAGCCTATATTGGTTCCCCCACTCGGTGTTTGGGTGTTTAGTACTTCCAAAAATGTGTCCTTGTTTAAATGCGTGTTGTGGTTTTTGGTCAAACCTTTGGTACTGATTTTATCATAATCACCGACACAAATATACGTCTTACTACACAATGAGACCATCCCCTTCCCTTCGTACTCTAGTTTGAAAAGCCCGGGGGTTCTCTTTTCATAGGCTTTGATAGTCTGGCAATCCTTACAGGTATCAGTACTAGGGGTAATTCTATGAACAGGGCAGGTTTCAGACGGGAACCACTGATTATAGACTCTGTCATATTCTTGTCGTAGGGGTGGTCTAACTACTTCAGAGAGTGAGTCGGCGCTAAGGGCCAAATAGAGAGAGTCAGTGTCCATTTCACAAAGCTGAAAGTCTTCTTTAGAGATAAATTTGTCGAGAAAGTCGTAATAGAAAGCTAGCATGCGCAACTTGGCATATTGGTAAACGAAAAAACCAATCCGTAGAGGTAGATCCCAGACTGTTTTCTTTTTTAGGGTTTCTACTTCGAAAAGATCATCTGTAATACCAGTCATGCTTTTGAACCTGGGGTTATTGATTAGCTTGGTAGTGTCTTTTCCCTGACAGTAGGAGACGTCGGTATGTTTGGCTTTATTGGTTAACGTTTTGCCGTAAGCGGCGTTACCTAACAACTTCATCGTGTCGGCTGTAATAGACTCGGCCGGATTTTTGTCCCTTGGCGACGAGCATTAGAGACTGCTTCCCCAAATTGTTTAAAACAACTAATTGGTCGATATTCTATTGTCTGGTAGATGTGGGTAACGACCAACCCATGCGCTAGATACCACTTTAAAAGAGGGGTGGCTAATAAAATTTTCTTCCCGAAATAACTACCGATCAATGTCCGTCGTGGGGTACTCAGTAGTTTATTTTTTATGGCGTATTCTTTCATAAACTCCCCAATATCGTCTCTCGACACTTCCGTGTTCTTGAAAATAGGGGGCATTTCGGCAAATGACTCTTTTAAATCAGTCGGGGTCTCTATATCGCATTCAACCAACCCGAAAAATGTATCACTTTTTACAGCGTCGATGATCTGGTTTTCACTCAAAGAACCCCAAGGAAGTTCTGATGGTGGAAATGTTTCCCGCAAGAAACACTTGATGGTTGTGTTTGACCTCTTTAATCTCTGCCACTCACATTCCCAAATAACCTTAACTGTCACCCCAACAGTTTTTTCTAGATACTCGTGGATCTCGCACGTGTTCTGGTATAGTTCTGCTAACGGTTTTTTATTGACGGGATTAATCGTTTTCCCAGCAGTTAGACGGCAAGAGGGGTGCCCGTGGAACAAACACCCATGGAATTGGTAAGCTGTTGTATTCTTTTTATCCCACCCATCTACTCGAATATGTCGGTCGCCGAGCTGCATCTCGTGACTATTGAATTGGGTTTTTAAATCTATGTTGTTGTTGTGTGACACCCAGGTTAACCACTCTCGACTCTGACGTGTGTATTTGTGTAATCTGTGTGCTCTAAACCCATCCTCGCGGCTTCGATATATGGGGAAGTCTGATGGCATCTCTTTCATAAGAGACCAAAGGTATAAGGCATTCGCATCAAACCCTTTAATGCTTTTTACCAGCTTATTACCCCTGATACGGGTCTCATTGACTTGGTGGTAACGATGAAAAATGATACTCGGTCCACCCACCACGTTATCTCGTAACAACTTGTGCACCTTCTCCTCCTTCTTCGAAAACAAAACAAAAGAAACATCTTTATTCATAGTGTTGAATAGGTACTGTAAAGTAATGCCGGGGACGGAGATGGCCTGCTTGCACATGTCTATATTTAAACCGGCGTAAAAGGCTACTTGTTTTTCCAGGGCTTTTAGAAAGGGAGACACGTCTTTGATGTTGTACCAAATTAAAAAGTCCCTCAAGGTTGTCATCTTATTATCGGTCCACGCTTTCTGACAAACGGCGTATTCTGCTTCGGAAATGTTACGGTTTTTAAGCTTTGAGAAAAAGGCTGCATGCGGTGGTAGGGTTGTCTCATTTAGCTTTCCCAGGTCGGTCAGATATTCGTAAGGAAATAGCCTTTTGTCTCTTCTATCCCAAACGAGGCCAAATATTTCGCGTAGCTTACTCCCGGGACCAGAAAGTTGGAGACGTCGAGGAATTTCAGTCTTTCTGTCGCTATACACATAAAATTATTATTTCTTTTGACTATAAACTTGAACGGGTTAGCCTCCCGATCAAGGAAATACCGTACCAAATAAGGTTTCAGAAGGTTAATGTCATACTTACCGCTATTCAACCCAAATAGAGGGAGCTGGAACAAATAGGAGTCGAGCCTTTCACTTAATTTTGGGTGGTCACCTAATTTAGCAAAGACTGACTCGAACTTTTTGAGTAACAATTCATACGACTTAGCAGCTATTTCATGGAGATAGTCCAACATTTCATTTACGAGGACCTGTGGATCACCGGTGGTGATGAAACATTTAGGGGTGTCGAACCCAGGGACATTAGAGGCGACCGCACAGGAGAGGGGGACGTGTCTGGCCATGAAGGTCGTCGACTTTGAGTCAGCCGGTAAATTTTCATTAGAGAAAAAAGATTCCATATCGTAGCACGCTCTAAAAGGGAAAATAAAATTTTCTTCTACGTCAAACCCGTGGTCACGGAGCAATTCCAAGATCGATTCGGTCGGCCGATAAACCCCACCTTTATACGTTTCGATAGTGGCTACGCCTTTGCACCTAAGTTCGTGGGGTGTCAATCGCTTGTACATCTTAAACAGTTTGCCGCATTTCCCACAAGAAAAACACCGAGCGGCCTTGGCCACATCAACAATATACATGAAATGGTTTTCATGTAGAAGAAGATTCAGTATATCTGGATGTGTACTAGTGCTTCTAATTTTCGGAACCAGATATTCCTCCTCTGTAAAGGCAAACACATTGATTTGTGTTTTAAAACATTCTTCCAGGGCGGGTAAATCAACTAAACTAACACCAGAAAAAGGGGTGTGGGCGTCCAACTCTTTATAACGCAGCCATTTGGTGAACAGTCTTCGTGTGATTTTTCTAAGATACCTGACATCTTTTCCTTGTGATTTAAACACAGATATACAGCGAAATATACACAAGTTGTCTGTGTACGGCTTACCGCGTGAGTCGGTTTGAAGTATATTAATAAAATTATTGTGTTTGATATGGTTTGGAATATTAGTAATACAACAACCAACAGGGAATTCTACTAGATTATACACATAAAAAGTTATACTGGGAATTGTTTCTACGTAGTATTTCGTATCTGGTCGGGTTAGTGTCGCTGAATTGACCAAATCTACAGCATTCACCTTGGTCACAAAGGCCTCAAAATCAGATCTATGGTTTCACTAAAAATGGTTTATCGAACAAGGAAGAGTTATTGGAACTCGCATGGTATAATCGTAGGGCTTGTGTCTCTCGATGTCTTAGTATTGTGTGCAGACTGGCGATTATTTTGAAGCGGGAGTTTTGAACATTAAAAAGTCGGAATAAACGAGAACTCCAATCTGTCGGCATGTCAGTATCTGGTCGATTAAAAAATGTCCATTCACACAGATACCGACCGTGTCGTATGTGTGATCTAATCGTATTCCAGTGCTCATTATACACAGCTCGAACATCCGGGGGTAATTTTTGTAATGACAAATATTCAGTAGTTGTGTTAACACCAGAGGTTCCCGCCGATTCGTTGCCAGCCGTGACACGTGATGATAGTTGAGTATTATTAGTAGGCGACACGTGCTCGGCAGTGCCACCTGACAAGGTATCTCTTGATCCGTCACTCGCCGAGGTACTAGGTGATAGTTGCTCTTCTGTTGGCACCATGCTTGTTGTTGATGATGCTGCGTCACTCGGTAAGGCACTAGATGATTGTTGCTTATTATTAGTAGACGATAAGTTATCGGCCGACAGGGCACCTGGTGTTAGTAACTGTTCATCTGTGGTCGGCGAAACATGACCGCCTGCGCCACTCGGCGTGGTACGTGATGATGCGTTAAAAATAGTTGTTGTTCGTTCTGCGTCACTCACTGTGGTACTAGATGATTGTTGCTTATTGTTGGTCGGCGACACGTGCTCGGCCGACAAGGTACGTGGCTGTTAGTAACTGTTCATCAGGTGGTCGGTGAAACACGATCACCCGACTAGCCACCGGATGTTGATAACTCCTGCCCGCTACGTCTGACACCAGAAAGGGCGGATGCTTGCTTTGTGTTGATGTGGTAGTTGACGGTATTTGAGTGTCTGTAACTGACGACACTCTGTCATTCGAGCCCTGTTGTGTGGTTGACTTCCGGCGTTTACCAGTAGATTGTTCGTCTGTGGTCGGCTGTCGTCCCCGCTTGCGACTTGTGGATTGGAGATTATTAGCAGCACTAGATGATGGTTGAGTGGTCGACACACCACTAGATAGTAGTTCATGTTCGGTCTTTATGTGTCTCCGTAAATTATCATATCTATTGTAACTGTAATCGCAAAAATCGCAAGTAAACTGTTGTGTAGAATGAGTAGTCACAACATGCCGACGTAGATTAGTAGCAAATGTGAAGGTTTTATTACACAGAGTACACGTATGCTTCTGTGTAGCTGACATTCTCTGATAAAATGGCCGAACTATTTGTGAATGTTATTCCAGCCGATAAGGAAGTTTGTAAGATGACGCATTTACTCGATGGGTTGATTTGTAAACATGCGACGTTGTTTGACTCTGTTGTAGACAATATGCCAAGTGATCAAGCATATCCTGTCTTTGAGAATATCGCAGACGAAGTATTTTCTGATGCCCGCATAAACGCCGGGCAGATAATAGTTTTAATGTCTTTGAGCAGATATATGAATCAAAAACTCGTTGATTCGTTGTACAATAGTGACGATGATGTCGAGCACATTGTAACCAGTTTCACCCATTCAGCCGCTAAATATATATTTCAGAAGACACGGGTGTTAAAGTCCGAGGAATTAGAAAATATGTTGAATTTATTATCCGTTGAATAAAAAACATCCTTCCTCGTTAACTGCCAGCACTCAAATGACTTGGCCTTCGTTTCATGAATTACTTGTCTACGCGTGAGTGGATGTTGTATATTTGAAACGCCCAAGTTGCGAGAGAAGTGTCATTTGAATCAGCCAATCAGACGTCGGGAAAATAAGTAACCACTGTCACATCGCTTGACCGACACTGCCACTGTCACACGGGCGCCGGGCGAACTGTCAAAAGGCGGGTTGTGGCTGGCACATTTCACTCGAGTATAGATTCGTAATCACTCAGAAAGAACCATGGCTTTTCATCGACTATTACATTATCTACTACACTGTTTGTCATTGTCTGCCACCATAATTACGCACCTAGGTACTCTGTGTCAAATCGTAATTGCATCTTTCGTACGTTTTTCTATCTCTGGGAGGAAAGATAATTGGTTTTGATGGCAGTGCACCTAACAGAGATAATCACTGACAGTTCTGTAAGTATTCTGTCCTTACTTCAAACAGTTTTGCTGCCAGCGTAATTGCCCGGTAAGATGTTAATTTTCTTCCGTGTCTCTGACACAGAAATTATAAAAAATGTCTCTCTCGAAACATAACGACAATTTCCTAGAATCATAATTATTGTGTACCCGCCGCACGATAATTTAACGTCTTCAGATTAGTGTCAGTTTGTGTGAGTCATATATCTTTGTTTAACAGATTGCTAACGTTGTTCTACTAAAAAAAAAAAAAAAACCCACCCGCCTGTTTGCCGCAGACAAAAACATTGCTACAAACACACAAAATACATGATACGGAAAGACATTATTTAATATAAAAACATTGCTACAAACGCATTATTTAATAACAAAACACACATTTACAAAGACATTAGTACAAAAAGAGACGCGCGTTTTTTTAAAAAAGAACCGCCTGGTTTACCAAACGTCAACATTACATCTGTCAACAAACACGAATACCGATACTGTGTTCAATAATTGACCCACATTCTTTTTCATTCACAACTGCGCAACTCACTGCATTCATTTTCTAAACAACCGAATTGAAGCAAGATGGGTCTGTATAATGCTAGCACGCTCTGTTCCCATCGGTTGAAAATTACATTACACCCAAGAATGATCACGACGTATTGATTTGTCTGTGTGTTTGGTACCTAAGGACGGCGAGTGGAAAAAAAATTTAACAGAAGAATATTTGTAATTAATTCACCAGACGCGAGAAATAATAGCGTCACAGAATTGCATCAAAGTCGAGTGGGTTAACACAATTGTGTTCTTTGTATATACCGGTCTCTCTGGCTGTGGGGTTACAACACTTTCTCTCTGTAATCCCGTTTATCACGCAGAGTCTCGTAGCGGAGTGAGAGCTGAGGCGGTTCGACCCCCGCTCGTGACTTGCGGGATACTGAGCCGGTCGCTCAGAAAGCAATGGCAAACTACTGAGCGTAATCTTCCCAAGCGATCAACATACAGCTGAAAGATGCTGGTGTTGACAGCTAAGTTCTGTAAAGGATATGGTAAA
Source organism: Cepaea nemoralis (assembly GCA_014155875.1). NCBI lineage: Eukaryota > Metazoa > Mollusca > Gastropoda > Stylommatophora > Helicidae > Cepaea > Cepaea nemoralis. The sequence goes on from JACEFZ010000392.1 coordinate 188,159, forward strand.
AAGACGTTTTAACCAAGTGTACATTATGTGCAATAAGCCGCCGCTGTGTGTATATGGCATAGGCATCTGTTACGTCAGCGTGTGCCGTGCCGATAAGCGGTCATTATCTACCAGAACCGTAGAGGAGTAATTCTTTAAACATCGGCGTAGGTAATCACTATCAGGTGGCGCCCTGGCTAAACATTAGCATCAAGAGTTGTCGGGTCACTAATCGTTGAAATATATAGACGGACGTCCGAGTCATACCCCGTCATTTAGTGGCCATGGATCCTCGCTGGAAACATCATTTTACTTGTTTAATTGCTGGACCGACAGGGAGTGGTAAAACCGTCTTTGTACAGCGCTTCCTGGCCCATCTTCCCGCCATGGTAGACCCGATTCCAGAGGAGGTTATATGGTGCTATGGGGAATGGCAATCCATGTACGAGAATATGAAAGGAGTGCAGTTTAATGAAGGGCTGCCTGATATGGACATATGGACCGGGGATAGACGTCGGCTAGTGGTAATAGATGACCTAATGTCCGAGACAGATGATACGGTGACTAAACTATTTACTAAGGGCAGTCATCATCGCAACCTCAGCGTCATGTATATTGTACAGAACCTTTTTGGTAAGAATAAAGAACAAAGAACCATCAGTCTGAATTCACATTACCTAGTAGTATTTAAGAACCCTCGAGACGGTACACAAGTTAATAATTTGGGAAAACAAATTTTTCCAGGGCGGGTGTCATATGTCCAAGAGAGTTTTAAGGACGCTACATCGGCTCCACACGGGTATTTGTTATTCGACCTTCGCCAGGAAACACCGGATCAACTCCGTCTACGAAGTCATATATTTCCCGACCAAAGACAAGTCGTCTACGTGCCTAAATAACATGTCTAGTCAACTTAAACGCAACGAATCCATGTTGCGGTATTTGGGTGAAGCCAAGCCACCTGCCGTAAAAGCTGTTATTAAAACAGCTTCCCCAGACCTCGTCCAATCAATATGTGAGTGCTGTCACAATGTATTAAAAGGTAATGTCCCCCTCACACCCGCTCAGAAGCGACGGTTGCAACGACACAAAAACAGTCTGAGAGCGCTCACTCGTAAGAAACTATCGCTCAAGAAACGGAAACAGATCTTGCAAAAGGGTGGATTCATCGGCGCCCTGCTCGGACCCATCCTTAACGTATTGAAAGGTATTGTGGGTTTATAATGAAGAAAATGATCCTGGTCGATCCTCGGATGTTGGAAAAACCCTACGTACCACCCGACACACTAACCGATAGCCTACAAGACTTGGATAATCAGATGCAACAAGTCTTGGCAACAGAAGATCTACCACCTCGTGACAAAGCCAGACTATATCAACAAACCTTGCAGCGGCATCTGAATCGCCTCGAGCAGCATAGGCACAAACCATTAGGTCTGGTGGATATCAAGGAACAAAACCCCGAAGTCAGCGCCTTACCGGCACCAGTAGTCGAGACACCGCCTGCTCAGCTAACACCGAAGGTAGACGAACCCAAAACCCCGTCAGAAACACCTCTGGGTACACCGGGTTATAAACTGCGGAAGAAGAAGAAGATACCTACATCCCGATGGGAAAAATGGCCGCGAAATTAAGAAAATATTACTATGACCCAGAGAAACCGGGGGCCTATGGTGGTGCTGCCGCTTTACATCGAAATAACAAACTTCCAGCTAAAACCATTCAGAAATGGTTACGTCATCAGGATACCTAAACTCTACATAAACCGATTCGTCGTCGATTCCAGAGACGTCAGACCATTACCGGGGGTATAAATCAACAGTTTCAAGCCGACTTGATAGATATGCAAAAATTACGAAGGTACAATGACGGTATGGCCTACCTAGTGACTTGTATCGATGTGTTTAGTAAATATGCCTGGGCCATCCCGATCCAGAAGAAAACGGGGAAAGAACTAGTGGCGGTCGTGAGTGAAATATTTGAAGAGGGCCAACCGATAAACTTTCAGACCGACAAAGGTTCAGAATTCGTCAATCGAACTTTCTTAAAATTTCTGACTGACCGAGGCGTGCATTTCTTTACCACCGAGAACGAAGATGTGAAAGCCGCCGTGGTAGAAAGATTCAACCGAACTCTTAAAGACAAAATGTGGCGTTATTTTACCAAGACCAATACACTGCACTACGTCGACGTGATAGATAAATTGATCCAAAACTATAATGGTTCGTATCACCGGAGCATTCGCATGGCACCCGTACAAGTTAACAACACTAATCAAGAAGAAGTGTGGAATAATTTATACCGTAAAACAGACGTAGCAAGAAAAGTGTATTTCAAAGCCGGCGACCGTGTCAGGTTAGCTCAAAGCCAACAACCTTTTAAAAAAGGTTATATGTCGGGTTGGACAGAAGAACTGTTTACCGTTAGCCGTATAAACCAGACTAGTCCGGTGACGTATGTGCTAAAAGACGATTCAGGGGAGGAACTTAAAGGGTCATTCTACAAAGAAGAAATACAATTGGTGGGTGATAAAGAAAGTTATCGTATCGAAACAATCTTACAAGAAAGGTGGAGGAAAGGTAGTGGTAAAGAGTATTTAGTCAAGTGGTTTGGTTATCCCAATTCATTCAACAGCTGGATAGCCGACACGCAACTAGCCAGCTATGGAGACTAGTGGTATGGCCGAAGACAACCTGGAAACTATGGTGTTGCGTCCACAGACTAGGGACGGGGAAAGAACTTCGTTCTGGTCGTTTTTTGGACAACGAGTGCCGCGGCCAGAGATTGTATTCATCTGCCAAACCCTCGTTATATATAGCGTAATTGCTGTGTCACTATTCAATCTGACTCAAGGCAGCGCAGACGCAGCAGAAGGCAAACTGTGGGTCGCTCTAATGAGTAGTTGTTTGGGTTATATGCTACCTAACCCTAAGCTAGATAAACAATGAGTTTCTATTTGGTTTTACCGAGTAATACGGCGCCGGAAGTGTTCCCGAACAACCACCCAGGTCACTTTTTCGTCAAGTTGCCGCAGACTATTGAGGTGAGTCAACAATACGAAGTGGGCCTGGCCGAAATTCAATTCCCCAATACGTATTTTAACGGTTTGCCGGTGGAAATTTGGATCCAGTACTTTCCGCCCAAAGGTAGTGGTCTGGAACCTGTAACCCTTGAATGTCCACCGGGTCCGTTCAGCACCCCAGAAGCTTTCATCGAGGCGCTGAATAAGTTGTGTGTCGAAACCCAAGTAGACGAGAAAGTAAACATCAAATTCACGCTACGTACACCTTGGAACAAAGTCGGAATGAAACTATTTGAAAAAGGCGCCCACGTTAAAATTAGTGAGAGGTTGAAAAAAATGTTGGGTTTTCCAACCTCAACTCTATCAGACGACAATGCCTTATTATACGGTAATGTGGAATTGGAGATGGATAGCGTCGTTAAAAATATCTACGTCTATTCTGATCTCGTAGCTGCCAGACCAGTCGGAGACGCCATGGTTCCTTTACTAAGGACTGTCCCTATATTGGACCGGTTGTTGCCGTCAGTGTATCGTGTCTACGACAAACCACACTACGTCCAGTTAAGTCGATTCTCCTTCGACACGGTGGAAATACTTTTAACTACAGAGACGGGAAAAACGATACCACTCAACGATGGGACTTCAGTGCTAACTTTACATTTTCGAGCCCGGAAACTCTCAGAGCTCGAATAGACTAAAATGTGTTTTTACGTGCCCCTCGACTCGTTTCCCACTATATGAACAGGGTGCTGAAATTAGACTTAGTTGGCGGATATTTTACAAGTCCCCTCGACCCCGCGTCAGCGAGACTGAGTCCGTTCTTTCCGGCATGGGTGAAGTAGATTTGGACCACGGCACGAAAAATATCTATTCCGACATTGTCACCTCGCGTGTGGTCGGCGGTGAGATGGTACCATTACTACGGACTCTACCTGTCCTAGACAGATCCACCACCTCTGTATTTAGGATGTACGATAAACCACATTACGTTCCACTCTGTCGGTTCTCCTTTGACACGATTGAGCCTCTTATAACCGACGAACGGGGGAAACCTATCCCATTCACAGGTGGGACATCGGTAGTGACGCTGCATTTTCGAACCAACAAACGTTTTGAGGTTGTTTAACCATGGTTAGACACGTGCCAATCCGACGCAATCCCAAACTATACGAGGAATATTTCTTTAATCAAGCCGGCAGCGGTCTACCCGTTTTTGTGGGTGGTCGGAGTCAGCGAGGTCATGGAATTGGTAGTTACTTTAGTGGCCTTGGTCGAACAATTCTTCCTTGGTTGAAGACTGGTGGCAAAGCCCTTTTGCGGGAAGGGTTGGGTACGGGTTTGCAGGTGGCTCAAGACGCCCTAGCCGGTCGGAATGTCGGCGAGTCCTTCAAAGAACACGGCAGGGACGCCGGTCAACGACTGCTCCAGGGCGCTGCTCAACACATCAGCCAATCAGGTAGCGGCGTCAGGAAACGAAAACGAGCCGCCCCGCCCGGTCAGCCCAGTAAAAGAATAAAACCAGCCGGCAGAAAGCGATCGGCTCATAAGAACCACCAACACCAGCGGGGACATTCGGATATTTTCTCGTAATGGCGTTAATACATCCCAAGTCGTGTGAGTGCCTACATTCTGGTCTGGATTTGTTTAGCGTGCCACCTACCCAGACGGCCGTGGAAGAAGGACAGTTTGTGGAGATTCATCCGTTGGCCACGTTAGCCTATGGGGCACCCATCGAGTTCTCCATCTCTGGCGTGGGAGAGGATTATATAGATTTGTTTAATACTTTTCTGCACGTGAGGGCCAAAGTTACACTTCCCAACGGTGACGACCTACCGAACACCGCCGAAGTCGGTCCCATAAATTATTATTTGCATAGTTTGTTTTCTCAAGTAGACGTGTCTTTGAACGACACTCTTATTTCACCGAGTGAAAATTCGTATCCGTATCGGGCCTACTTGGAAGCTCTTCTGAATTATGGTGAAGAGGCGAAAAAGAGTCATCTGACGTCAGCACTATACTACCCAGATACTCCTTTGTATATGACAGACACGAAGGGTGAAACCAATAAAGGTCTAGCCAAAAGACGATCTTTAGCCAGTGTGGCGATGGATATGATGGGCCGTCTACATTCCGATATTTTCAATCAGGACAGGTACATGCTGAATGGGGTCGATATCAAAATCAAACTAACCCCCTCAAAATCTGTCTTTAATTTGATTGCCACGGATGTAAACGGTGGTTACAAAAGTGTCATTACTCATGCCACTCTCTTGGTGAGGAAAGCTAAGTTAAATCCAGCTATCTCTCTGGCTCATGAAAAAGCCTTATTGAGAGCCAATGCCAAGTATCACATTAAAAGGGTAGTGGTAAAAACCTTTTCTATCCCGAAAGGTATGTTTTCCCACACGCAAGATAACCTCTTCCACAGCCAGACGCCGACCCGGGTGGTGATCGGCTTAGTGAATGCGTCGTGTTTCAACGGCGAGCTAAACACGAACCCTTTCATATTCAATCATTATCAGTTAAACTATCTGAGTTTGATGGTAGATGGGCGTAGTGTCACAGGCAAACCCTTAACCATGAGTTATACCACAGGTCAGTATGCGCGAGCTTTCCATGGTACCAATTTGGCCCTCGGTCTGACCGGTAAGGATGTCGGGAATGGTATCAATTTTGAGTGTTTCAGTCAAGGGTTCGCTCTCTACGCTTTTGATCTGACTCCCAGTATATTAGACGGGGAGCAGTTTGAACTGGCCAAATCCGGTCCACTGTCACTGGAACTTAAGTTTGCCGTTATAACGGATGCACCTCTACAAGTCATCATATACGCGGAACTCGACTCGGTTCTAGAAATTTCCAAGACGAGGCAAGTGCTAACCGATTACGTAGCATAATGGATACCCAACACCTAAGACAGTTACTCATGTCTGACCCGTTTGTTCGACGACTTTCGCTAGTCAACGTATGTGCTAGAGATCAATTGCCTAGACACATTGATAGAACACAACCAGCCGCTTTTATCGTCAACACCGACACCAGTGCTTACTCTGGGTCACATTGGATCGCCCTATATTTCGATGGCCTAGGTCAGTTTGAATATTTCGATTCGTTTGGTTTGCCGCCATTACACGCCGACATTATCCGCTTTATACGACGTAACTCGGACCAATCACCTCTGTACAATACCCGTATGTTACAAGACATCAATAACGCCACTTGCGGGCTGTACGCCCTGTATTTTCTGGTGATGAAATGCCGCAGCGCGAGCATGTCGCGTATCCTGCAGCCGTTTGGTCACAGACAACACGTGAATGACCGCCTCGTGTTTCGATTGGTTAGCCCGTGGTTGAAAAAGACAAGTCCAGACACGTTTAAAATCAATCGATAAACTATGTCCTATAAAACGAGACGAACTGGCCACATTCGTGTTTCGTGCCCGCCACGCTCAAGATGTCTACAGCTACCTGGATATTCATGTCAAGAACTGATGAAATTCCCAGACGACTAGCCAACGGTTTGAAAGCGGCGACAGTTTCTCAATACTGAGGCACTACGACGCTACATTTACGCAAGTATTTTGGTGTCTCTGAGCTCAAGTACCCGACCAAGGTGGGAATTACACTCACGAGAGCAGAGTTTGAGTCTCTCCTATCAATGAAGGATGACATTCTAGCGGATTTCGATAAACTAACTTACCAACCACCCGAGGTGTCTAGTAAAGACCAGTCTACCTACACTCAAGACCCCGTGACGTTTTATCAAGACCATTCTACCTACAACCCAGACGTACTTGAACCGATTACCTATGACTACAGTCAAGACATGCCACTGAATGACCAGACAGCTTTCTACAGTAATCAAATCCCGCTGATCCCTTTGGGCCGTAAACGACGCAAGCTTTAGATGTTGTAACCGAATAGGTGTTGTCTACCAATAAAATGCGTGTGAAAATGTTACCTTTTTTATTTTTTTTTAATTTTTAATGTTTTATGTCGTATTTTTTATGTCGTACCTACAATTACTTGACCACCACCTCTGACCACCACGCCACCTATGATGAGTCACTAGACCACACCCACTCTGATGAGTCACTTCGCAACCGCCACGCCTACTTTTTGGGGGGAAAAGAGTTATCGCCCTTTGAGGATCAGGATCGATAAATGGTTGATTTATATAAGGTCCTCAAAAGCACTGGCTTTAGCCCCACTTACACTACTGATGGTTGTTTCTGCAGTTTGGTTGATCGATTTCTTTAATATGATATCCCATTGGTAGCTGATATCTTGAAATAATATTTCCATATCGGACAATGTATCAAATCTATTCTTTACCTCTGCATTGAATTTATCTTTTATCTCGTAACTCATCATTACCCGTAGATCAAATTTTGTGCTTCTTGGTGTATATCTGACTTTCTTTAATTGTATATGAATATTGCTTAAGATTACCCTATGGTCGCCTAACCGTCGATTTTGACACTCGATCACTCCGTTGCTGCCTGGGTGCTAAAAATGAAAAAAAAAAAAAATAACATGTATTGCATGCACCCCGGATGGGGAATCGAACCTCGAGCTCCAGCGTGACAGGCGGAGACACTTACTACTTTGCTACTGAAGACACGTTAATACAACAACGAAATATTATAATATAGCCACACGCATAGGAATAATCACGTGACCTACTTTTACTGCGAATATAATTTTTCTCTATTCGCAATAGAATTGCGAATAGTCACTTCGTAAAAAATATATGTGGGGGATTCAAATAAAAAAAAACAACTTAAAAGTGTGACAGAAATTACCATAACCATGTCGTTGTCTTGTAATATGTCAACATTGGTCGGGGGCTGCGTGGTCTCGAGGTATGGTGTCCGCCTAGAGTGCTGGAGGTCCCGGGTTCTAGTAATAAAATTTCCCCTGGTCTCTGGGTAGTGAGATCGGACGCCCGTGTGTATTGTTGCGCACGTAAAAAATCCCTTGGCAGTTGGAAATCGAAAAAGAGTAGCCTAACGGCGCTGCCCGGGCAAAAATTTTAGAGTTAAAAATCTACCCTAGTATTTTCAGGATCCTCGCCGGTGCTACGGAGTTCGTGCACTGAGCTGAGTTTCTCCAGACTCAGATTTGAATTAGGAGGAGAACAGAGTACTTATGGGTTGCACCCGTGTGCCGTGATGTTGATCCATCGACTAAACTAAACTAAACTAAACAATGTCTAACAATTGTTGTAGGTCTGTTGAATTATCCGCTACCCATACTGTGTCATCTGCATTGCGTATATTATTATTATTATTTTTTTATATTGTAACCTCCGATTAGTATTCCTGACGTCTCTTTGATCTCTCTCATTATTACTTCGCTATATAGGGAGAAGAGATCTGGTGACAAGACACACCCCTGTCGTATTCCTAGCTTTATCTGTTCGTAACTTCCCTCTTTATTTTCTGTTTCAATTGCTGCTACTTGGTTCCAGTAAATATTCGTTATTATTCTTAAATCTTTCCCATCAATGTTGATATCTTCCAACATATAATAATAAATCATACAATTCAACTGTGCATTCATTTCCCTAGTTGCTTAGAGTGTTCAGTGATCGGCACCGTATACGCATTGAATAGTACTGGTGACAGTGGTGAACCAGCCAAACAGAGACCGCAAGAACACGGCAGATGAGATCACAGAAGAAGAACCTCTGCAAATTACACCATTAGAGAACTGTTTGCTTACGACCAAGCACTAATAGAAAAATCAGAAGCCGAATTACAAAACCACATGATTAGCCTAAACGAAATGTTTAGGGAACATAACATGAAAATTAGTATAAGTAATACAGAGGTAATGACTATAACTAAAGAAGAAAAAAATAATTCACCTCAACGAACCTCCCTTGAAATAAGTAAAGAGTTTCAAATACCTAGGAAGTATAATGTCATCAAATGGCAAATCAGAAGACGAGATCGAAAATAGATGCAATAAGGCAAACCAACTCATTGGACGAATGGTACCAATACTAAGGAACAAACATGTGTCAATAACTACTAAGAAAGCACTTTACAACACAATGTTCCTACCAACTCTATGCTACCAATGTCAAATCTGGACAATGACAGAAAAAGAGAAAAGAAAAAATCACAACAGAAATGAGATTCCTGAGAAGAATACTCAATGTATCAAGAAGAGATAAGATCAGAAATTAAGAAATCGGGACTAAAGTGGAGGTTATAGCTGCACTAGATTTTAATAGAAGGCAGCAAGTCAAATGATTTAACCATGCAAGTAGGTTACCAACTAACAGCATACCACAACAAGGAATGATGTACAGACCAGAGGGAAGGAGAGGAAGAGGCCGACCATGCAAACGATGGACGCAGGGAATAACAGAGACCATGGGAATATCGATACATGAAGCCCACAAGTAGGCACTCTCCCGCGGTTTATACTTCACCTCGACGCCGCAAGGTACAAGAGGAACATGATGAGATGAGACCCCAAACTTTAATATCATTAAGAAAGAAATGAGAAGATGTTAGGTGTCATGGTCTATAGTGTAGATCTTTGTTTACGTCTTTAGAACGATCAATTATTGTTCTCAGTATATATACAGCTACCGGTCTCTGTGGCTGAGGGCTTGCAAACGCGGTTTGTGAGCCCGTATACCCGGGTTCGAAACACACCGGTGGTGGTTTTTTTTCGAAAATAGGTATAAGAGCCGGTCGTTCAGAAAGCAAAGGCAAACTACTGAACGTAAAATTTGCCCAGGAATCACGAACAGCGAACATGCTGGGGTTGACTGCTACGTCCTGTGAAGGACATGCAACTTATATATATATATATATATATATATATATATATATATATATATATATATATATAGCATTTACTGTACTCTTGAGTTCTATAAACCCACATTGTTCCTCTCCTATTTCAGGTTGTATTCTCTTCCTAACTCTTTACATGATAATTCTTAGCAAAATCTTCGCGATGTGGCTCATTATACTAAATGGTCGATGTTTATCACATTCCAAGGCTCCCGACTTCTTTAGGACTGCAATAAATATAGGAATACATAATTTAGGATGTATTATCCAGTATCATATATTGCATTCAGCAGTCTGGTGACTTGGTCTATTCCATATTCTTCTAAGGCATTGATAATTTCTATTGTGATGTTATCTGTACCTGGGGTCTTGCTAGTTTTCATATTTTTAAGAGCATTCTATTTTCATTTTCCGATGATTGTACTGTTTTTTTCTTGTATCATCATAGAGGTCTTTCACATAATTTGAACACGCATGTAAAATCTGATCATTTTCTATTACGATTTTGCCATCTTTGGTTTTTAGGCAACCCGTTGATGTGTGTGATCTTTTGGTAGTGATGTCATTAATTCTTTTGTGCAGTAATTAGGTATTCAGGGTGTTGTGTTGGTTTTCAATTTCCTTGCAATTTTCCTCAAGACATGTTTCTTTTGCCTCTTTGCATAGCTTCCTAATTTTCCTGTGAATCTCTTCATATTTTTCCTTGTTAATTTTGTTATTTCTTCGTATTTCCATGAGTTTTGAGATGCCTTCCGTCATTTATTTTTTGCGTCCCATTATCTTTGTTTGCGGGATGGTTGTTTCTGCAGTTTGGTTGATCGATTTCTTTAATATGATTTCCCATTGGTCGCTGATATCTTGAAATAATATTTCCATATCGGACAATGTATCAAATCTATTCTTTACCTCTGCATTGAATTGATCTTTTATCTCCTAACTCTTCATTGCCCGTAGATCAAATTGTGTCCTTTTTGGTGTATATCTGACTTTCTATAATTGTATATGAATATTGCTTAAGATTAACCTATGGTCGCTGTAGCAGTCTGCGCTTGATATAATTTTTGCGACTTTTAAAGCATTTCGAAATCTCCGGTTGATGAAATTGTAATAAATCTGATTTCTGATCTTATGATCAGGACTCCTCCATGTCCATAAGCTCCTTGAGTGATGTTGATACCAGGTGTTTCCAATAATCACATCATGCTCTTTTGTCCACTGTACAAGCCTGCAACCTCTTTCATTCTGTTCCCCTAGTCCATACTTGCCTATTATGCATCCGTCCTGCTGATTTCCAGCTTTGGCATTCAAGTCACCCATTATGATATTTACTTCAGAATTCTTGCGTTTCTTGAAGGCATTCTCTAAATCATTATAAATTTCATCAATGCTGTCATCTCTACTGTCTGCTGTTGGTGCATAAACTTGTATGACGTTGACATCAAAAGGTCTTCCACTCAACTACACCGGTAACACTCTGTCTGATACAGTCCAATATACTTTGATCGATTTTGATCTCTCTGTATCCATTAAAATTGCTACTCCTCTCTGTGTTTTCTCTCCACCAGAATACATTATTTTATATTCCTCAGATGTTATAATGCCCATTCCTGTCCATCTTAGTCTTCTCATTTCATTCTTAATGTTATCAAATTTTCCATCCCTATTCACAGTTCTTTCATTCCAAGTTCCTACTTTCAATGTTGATACTCTTTTGCACTCAGTCGCCTGATGACGGTCTGGAGTCCCCTGGTGCACATGATTACCCCTACTGGGCGATGCTGCTCCTATGGAGCACCCATTTACGCCGTTTCTCTGATTATCGATGAGATTGCAGTATATGATATTCTTGGCATCTATAAATAAGGTAGTTTGCCATTGCTTTCCTTCCTGTAGTGACCATACTGGTAGATGACCGTAGCTATTGTCCCCCCCCCCCCCCCCCCCAAAAAAAAAAGTTATCCGTCATGAAGTTGGAGACCATAACCTACAACTATATGTTGGCTGCTCTTCAACTTAATCCACCACCTGCACGCATGGCTTGACGTAAGCCTGATCAGGAGACTAAACGTGTACTCCACCTTGCTCAAGGGTGTCCCGTAGGCTAGAGGAGGGAAGGAGGCACCTTACCTGTCCTTTGATAGGGAATACCCCTACCCCGCTACCCAAGGATAGCCAGAGGGTAGGGAAATGAAAACGGACAATCATCAAGATATGGTCAGGAATTACACTGATTGAATGTAAAACCAAGAATTCAGGCATAGGTCCATTAACTCCAACTAAACTCTGTGACATTGACACTCCGTCATGTCGACAACGCAAGTTAAAAGAAAAGGGTTTAAAAAGCGTGAGGATAGACTTCATTGCACTATGTGTTATCCTATATGTCTTAGTTTCTTTCCGCAGGATGGTCCTCCGACAGTGTCGCACAAAGCACGAACTCCATAACACCAGCGACCATCCACCATCTGTCACCGAGAAAATTGCAATCGTTAACTGAATGGTGAAGCCCGGAATCGAACCCACGACCTTCGAGGCGCGAGGCAGGCGGCGTAACCACTTGGCTACGGAGACTCCAATCTAACTAAAAAGATAGAAGTTGATACGAGAGATAATATAAACAATTAATGTTAAGCGAACGAAAGAAGAAGAAGAAGAAGAAGAAGAAGAAGAAGAAGAAGAAGAAGAAGAAGAAGAAGAAGAAGAAGAAGAAGAAGAAGAAGAAGAAGAAGAAGAAGAAGAAGAAGAAAAAGAAGAAGAAACCAGATTAAACGCATGGAAATAATCACCTTGATGGTGGGAGAAAATAAGGCCTTGACGCCACATTTCAATCTCTGAGGCAGAGGCAGCTTGTCCACTGCCTTCTCAGTGTGCACTGATTGATGAATGATTCTCTGGCAAAGGAAGTGAAGTGGCGCCACCTGCTTGCTGACCCAGGCAACGTACATGTGACAGCCTGCCGCAATGAAGAGCCTTTTGTCGTTGTGACCCCACGTCATGGCCGTGAGTGGTTTTCCCTGTTGGTTAGAGGCAAAGAAGTAAATAATGAAGTTGTAGCTTAAAATATTCAGGTTTCCCAGAATTACAAAATAATTACGGATCTTCCTGTTCAATCTATGTATTACAATGACCAGTTTCATTTTGCGTGAACAGTACTCATTAATTTTATTTTGAATTTTCACATCAGGGTATTCAAAGTTTGTAACATTTTCAGTTTCTCCGTTGATTTCTTAACTGATTCAGTGCTGAAGGATAATATATCGCCACACGTGTCCTCCCATTTGCACACAAGGATCGCTTCTCTGCTTTTTGGCTAAGATCAAAGTGTAGCATTGCCCTCTCAGTACTGCACTTGGTCTGGCCAAGGGTTGAGATGACCAATCAAACTTCACAACTCCCCACAGTAGCTGTGGGCCTGGTGGACCACTGTGAGCAAAGACTCATAGTGGGACTAAAGGGCCCACAATAAAACAAGGGGACGCGGGGGCCTCAGAGTGTCAGAGTGTCGCTCTACCCTCTGGGGGAACCATCAGCCCTAAAAAAAAATATACTAGGGTAATTATATTGGTTGTTTTGTTTCGTGACATCTTCTGGAATTTCAATGCTCAGTGAATGGACATTTACATTATAATACTTGTTCATTTGACTGTGTGTCATGTTTGGTCCAAACTTTAGTTTTGTTTGGCACTGAATCACTTAACTGCACTGCGTTAAATATAAATGTAGACTGATCTTTAGAAGACATACAGATTTGCACATACTAGATATATAAGGCCGGTCTCTCGGTGGCTGAGGGGTTATACCACTTTCTCCGTAGTCCCGTTTATCCACGCAGGGTCTCGCAGCGAGGCAAGAAGTGGAAGCGGTTCGACCCGCGCTGGTGACTTGCGGGATAATGAGCCGGCTGCTCAGAAGCAATAGCAAACTACTGAGCGTAATTTAGTTAAGAAATCAACATACAGCTGAAAGATGTTGATGTTAACAGCGATGTCCTGTAAAGGATATGCAAAACATTAGATATATAAGAAAACCAACAGCCGAATGGGAATTCGTTAAAAATTAACAGCCGGTCTTGACAAAGGTCACAAAGCCCAGAAACTTCAAGGGGGGAGACAAATCAGACCAGCCTGCAGGGAAGGGAGAGCAACACAGCGTGCCAAATTTGTGAGGGATCTTGTGCGTGAGACTTCTTGATTTTCTCCCAATGAAAGGAGATGTCAAGAGTTGTTAAAGATCCTGAAGGACAAGCGTGCTCTTAAATTCTGCTAAACGAGGTTGGGTACCCGCGTCAGAGACAAGAAGAAGAAAGGAGAAGAAATGCAAGGTTTGCTTCAGAGAAGCAAGCTAGGGAACGTCGGAAATAGACATTGTGTGTAATAAAACTGTAACCAAAACATGTAAAAGAATGCAAAATAAAACAAAAGTACTTGATTTTTCTCTCTGTAAAATACAATCGTACAGCAGCTCTTAATCCTTCCATGGAAGAGGAATGACTAAAGAAGACAAGTATAATAAAACCCTATTTTAGAACAGATAGAGCTAAACATGACGGGTATCTTGTGGTCTGGACCGACGATAGTTTGTCAAATAAAGTTATACCTCTCCACAGCACAAAGATTGGGCTGAATTGAGAGACTATGTGCTGCCCATTCAGCATGATTCCCCTCTCGGCCTGCCTCGCTTACTCCAGAGGAAAGGTAATACTTACTACATCTGGAACAAAGACAAGCTGCAGAAGCTGACGGATGAGAAAAGCAATGCTCTAACTGTCCGCCTGTCGGAGCTTCGATCCTATACCAGTTGCCAACCAGGGCTTAGAGACTGATCTGCTCTGCCATTTATTCTTTAAATTGTATTTCCTCGCATCACGATAAGGCGTGTACCCTCCCAATTGTGCTCCTCCATCCGAAGCCGTTGGCACAATGTGGGGTGTTGGATTTGGTGAGCGCCGCTCAACATTCGGCGCTAACAGAAAGCAGGTAGCACCATTTACTGTCAAACGGTAGCTCAGTAATAACTAAGACGTGACTTTGAAGAACTAAATTGAACAACAGATCTATGGAAAGTCTAAAATTAGGTAATAAACAAGGCCCTCAGATATCTTTATATCTATATGTACACCAGTCGTTTCCGTGGCGAAGGAGTGATCCCACATACCCGCGTTCGAAACACAGCTGCGCGCGATTTGACAGCAGACTGCGTTGCGTTGGCTTTTTACGAAAATGGTATGGGTGCCGGTCGATCTGAAAGCGGTGGCCAACTACAGAATGTAAACTTGCCAAGAGATCACAACAGCGAAAAATGCTGGTGTTTAATGCAACGTCCTGAAAAGGATATACAACTAATTTATTGAGAACACCAGGGTACAAGAGGAACAACTAAACAAGACATGTATGTATCATCAAACCATATTTAGAGGACTAGAACTAAACTAAACCTCAGGTAGGGTTACAGCTATGATAAGGCTATAAACAAGGCATGCACGTTATATATTTATACGTGGGGGATTCAAATGAAAACCTGAAATGTGCGTGCGTGCGTGCGTGTGTGTGTGTATGTGTGTGTGTGTGTGTGTGTGTGTGTGTGTGTGTGTGTGTGAGAGAGAGAGAGAGAGAGAGAGAGAGAGAGAGAGAGAGAGAGAGAGAGAGAAAGAGAATGAATATATTCTGAGAAAGTAAAGAACAAATGCATCATTATTCGATGTAGTCAACACTGCGTTCAATGCAAGTTCTCCAGCGCGGATAAAGTGCTTGGAATCCTGTAGGGGGAAAAGACAATTATTTCTCTCGGTGTGTAACCACTCATGTACCTCTTCGTCAGTCCGTAACATTTTGAAACTTCCAACTGCACTCATATACTTGCTGGACTGAAAGGAATGCATCACCACACTGGACCTTCATTCGTGGATGAATTTCTACAGGTTTTACCCTTCACTGATTAAAAAAAAATGCATAACAGAACGCTGCTCCTCTTTGGTGCATGACAAAAGTGGGGCGGCCATTGTTAAACTGTTCTTGTGCCGCCACCATGTTCGTGTGCACTGTGATGACACATGCTTAACACTCTTGACATCTTCAACAACAATATTGGCAAGTTACAAGACAATGGCATGGTTATTGCAATTTCTATAACACGTTTAAGGTTTGGATTCGAAGTCCCCTCTTATACACTAGAGTAGAACTGGAAAGATTGAACTGATAAAAGATGTGTTTACAGACACTTGGATTGAAATTAATGTTGTTTATTTGAGGACACAGCTAACACAACAACATACCTGAGAAGGTAAATTGACCCAGTGAATCAGGTTTCCATCCTTTGAGTAGAAGTGTACCTCGTTACGGCACTGTAGGTTAGGCAGACGAACAAAACCGCCCACGGCCAGGTACTCGCCGCAGTTCGACCAATCGATTTTCACACCTGGTGATGTATATCAATAAATAGACAAGAAAAGTAACAACTGTAGCAGGATATAACAATACCAAAGAAAATAGGTATGTGTGACTTCTGCGAACAGTGAAAGATAATTAACACAGACGACAGTCTGCTTTCGTTGGTTGGTGTGTACACGGGGTCTGTGTTTATTACCTCTCATTTTTTCGGACGAATTAACTTACCCAACTGTTTTCATTTGGTATATAAATAAATAGTACTATAAACAATTGTAATAGAGGGCCACATGGCAATGCATGTCTATAACACTAGACAAGAGAGCCACCTGGCAATGCATGTCAATAACACTAGACAAGAGAGCCACATGGCAATGCATGTCAATAACACCAGACAATAGACCCATCAAGCAATATCTGTCAAAATACCAGACCAGAGAGCCACCTGGCAACGTTCGTCTATAATACCAGACAAGAAAGCCACCTGGCAACGTTCGTCTATAATACCAGACAAGAAAGCCACCTGGCAACGTTCGTCTATAATACCAGACAAGAGAGCCACCTGGCAACGTTCGTCTATAATACCAGACAAGAGAGCCACCTGGCAACGTTCGTCTATAATACCAGACAAGAAAGCCACCTGGCAACGTTCGTCTATAATACCAGACAAGAAAGCCACCTGGCAACGTTCGTCTATAATACCAGACAAGAAAGCCACCTGGCAACGTTCGTCTATAATACCAGACAAGAGAGCCACCTGGCAACGTTCGTCTATAATACCAGACAAGAGATCCGTCTGGCAACGTTCGTCTATAATACCAGACAAGAGAGCCACCTGGCAACGTTCGTCTATAACACCAGACAAGAGAGCCACCTGGCAACGTTCGTCTATAACACCAGACAAGAGACCCACCTGGCAACGTTCGTCTATAATACCAGACAAGAGAGCCACCTGGCAACGTTCGTCTATAATACCAGACAAGAGAGCCACCTGGCAACGTTCGTCTATAGCACCAGACAAGAGACCCACCTGGCAACGTTCGTCTATAACACCAGACAAGAGACCCACCTGGCAACGTTCGTCTATAGCACCAGACAAGAGATCCACCTGGCAACGTTCGTCTATAATACCAGACAAGAGACCCACCTGGCAACGTTCGTCTATAACACCAGACAAGAGAGCCACCTGGCAACGTTCGTCTATAATACCAGACAAGAGACCCACCTGGCAACGTTCGTCTATAGCACCAGACAAGAGATCCACCTGGCAACGTTCGTCTATAATACCAGACAAGAGACCCACCTGGCAACGTTCGTCTATAGCACCAGACAAGAGAGCCACCTGGCAAAGTTCGTCTATAGCACCAGACAAGAGAGCCACCTGGCAATGTTTGTCTATATAACCAGACAAGAGAGCCACCTGGCAACGTTTGTCTATAACACCAGACAAGAGAGCCACCTAGCAACGTTCATCTATATCACCAGACAAGAGATCCGCCTGGCAACGTTCGTCTATAACACCAGACAAGAGATCCGCCTGGCAACGTTCGTCTATAATACCAGACAAGAGATCCATCTGGCAACGTTCGTCTATATCACCAGACAAGAGATCCACCTGGCAATGTTCGTCTATAACACCAGACAAGAGAGCCACCTGTCAACGTTTGTCTATATCACCAGACAAGAGATCCGCCTGTCAACGTTTGTCTATATCACCAGACAAGAGATCCGCCTGGCAACGTTCGTCTATGACACCAGACAAGAGATCCACCTGGCAACGTTCGTCTATAACACCAGATAAGAGAGTCACCTGGCAACGTTCGTCTATAATACCAGACAAGAAAGCCATCTGGCAACTTTCGTCTATAATACCAGACAAGAAAGCCACCTGGCAACGTTCGTCGATAATACCAGACAAGAAAGCCACCTGGCAACGTTCGTCTATAATACCAGACAAGAAAGCCACCTGGCAACGTTCGTCTATAATACCAGACAAGAAAGCCACCTGGCAACGTTCGTCTATAATACCAGACAAGAAAGCCACCTGGCAACGTTCGTCTATAATACCAGACAGGAGACCCACCTGGCAACGTTCGTCTATAGCACCAGACAAGAGACCCACCTGGCAACGTTCGTCTATACCACCAGACAAGAGAGCCACCTGGCAACGTTCGTCTATAACACCAGACAAGAGACCCACCTGGCAATGTTCGTCTATAACACCAGACAAGAGAGCCACCTGTCAACGTTTGTCTATATCACCAGACAAGAGATCCGCCTGTCAACATTTGTCTATATCACCATACAAGAGATCCGCCTGGCAACGTTCGTCTATAACACCAGACAAGAGATCCACCTGGCAACGTTCGTCTATAACACCAGATAAGAGAGTCACCTGGCAACGTTCGTCTATAATACCAGACAAGAAAGCCACGTGGCAACGTTCGTCGATAATACCAGACAAGAAAGCCACCTGGCAACGTTCGTCTATAATACCAGACAAGAAAGCCACATGGCAACGTTCGTCTATAATACCAGACAAGAAAGCCACCTGGCAACGTTCGTCTATAATACCAGACAAGAAAGCCACCTGGCAACGTTCGTCTATAATACCAGACAAGAGAGCCACCTGGCAACGTTCGTCTATAATACCAGACAAGAGATATAACTAGCAATGTTCGTCTGTATTTATGTGTGTGTGTATGTGTGTGTGCGCGCGCACACACACACACACACACACACACACACACACACACACAACTACTGCTGCCTGTGAGAAGCGTATAATGAAAGATCACTTTCACAATTCCCCGCCATACCGACTTGAGGTTTAGAAATCAGCCTTGGAGGGTTTAGAAGCACAAGTCTTGGCGTTGATTTTGATGGTATGAGTATCAGTCGCTCAGAAAGCAATGGCAGTCTACTGATTCACAAAGTTGCGTAGTAAATCACAAACAGTCAACCAATCAATGTTGGGGTTGATAGCAACGAACTGTAAAGTACACGCAACTAGCGTGTAACAACTACACCAAACGAGCAACAACTTCAAATAACGTGCCACAATACCTGTTAATGTGGTGTAGACCATAATAGGGCAGATATCGTCATATCCGGACATAAGAAATATGTCCCCATACTTGAAACACACAGCCAACACGTGCGACTTGTGGTTCGCGTCTGTTGACAGAAGGAAAGTTGTAGGTTTACATTACCCCGTCTAGGACACACATCTGTTACCTTTCTGGGTGGAAACATCTCGCATATTCACTACATGCTACTGTGCTATGGCCCAGGGGCAGGGAATGTGTTTAACAAATCCTGGACATACCGAGTCGAGGGTTGGAAATCAGCCGCGGGAAATTTCGACACTGCCCATTTGTTGTTTTTGATGGTGTGGGGCGTCGGTCGTTCAAAAAGCATTGGTAAATTAGTATTAAAAACTTGCCTAGTAAATCACAACAAGCCCCCCCCCCTACCCCCCCCCCCCCAAGCTGGGGTTGATTGCTACGTTCTGTAAAGGACACGCAACAAACTTTATATCTACTGGGCTAACATAGTAACATTTTCAATTGTTGTGGATAAACACGTTAAATATAAATCTGAACCAGATTAAAGAAGAAAAATATGGTAAATATTAGTGTGATTAAAGTAAAAACTGAAATTAGATACGAGAATTATTTTTAATGCAAAAACACTATTGTTTTATAGAACACTTTTAAGTGACAGCTGTCGTTTAACAGAACAGCTTAAGTAAAATCTGTCTTTACGCGGAGAGGTTTAAAATAATTACTGTTGTTTCATAGAATGGTATTAAGTGCCAACTATTGTGTTATCTAATGGTTTAAAGTAACGATAATTGCTTTGTAGAATGATTTCAGGTATGCAACTGTTGCGTTACAGAACGGATTTACATTACCAACAATTGCTTTTAAACAATGTTACTTGCATATCCTTTACGGAACGTTGCAATCAACCCCATCATTTGTTTAAGTATTTGTGATTTCTTGGAAAGTTTACGTTCAGTAATTTGCCATTGCTTTCTTAACGACCGGCACTCAAATTATTTTATGAAAATCATCGCAAAGAGGTCTTTTTCCAAATCACCCGCAGCTGTGTTTCGAACACCATGTGCGAAATTACGAATCGCGTTCGTGAGAACCTTCGCTACAACTCCGGTAACAATTGCTTTAAAAGAACGGTAAAAGAACCGGCTGTTGTTTTACAGATCCAGGTAAAGTAACAACTGTTGTATTATGGAACGAGTTAAAGTAAGAAGTGCTGTTTTACAGAAAAATAATAAGATACCAACTGGTTTAGGTTAGTTTTAGTCGATGGATGAACATCACGGCACACGGGTGTAACCCATAAGTGCTCCGTTCTCCTCCTAACTCAAACCTGAGTTTGGAGAAACTCAGCTCAGTGCACGAACTCCGTAGCACCGGCGAGGATCCTGAAATACTTGGGGTAGATTTTTAACACGAAATCTTGCCCGGGCAGCGTCGTTAGGCTATTCTTTTTCGATTTCCAACTGCCAAGGGATTTTTTATGTGCGCAGCAATACACACGGGCGTCCGATCTCACTACCCAGATACCAGGGGAAATTTTATTACTAGAAGTCACGTGAAATAATCCCGGTCCTCACCAACTGGTGTTGTATAGAAAGGGATAAAATACCAATTTTACAACAATAACAAGATACGAACTGTTGTTTTATAGAACGGTTTTCAGTAACAGAAGTCGGAGTGACGTCGCCTCTTGGCAAAGGTCACTGGTAATATGGAAAGCGAATCCACACGCAAAATTAAGCACAGTGTATCAGAAGTGGCAGCATGTGTATGGACTACGCTTGAGTTCATTGATAATCTGTCTCCGTGGCGAAGAGTTCAGTCCGCCTGAGGACCTCGAGTTACGAACGAAGATTCATCAATTCGTTTTTTCGGATTCGTTCATTCGGTCTCTTTTTCGTCGTTGGAGCTGTGAAATCTGCACTCTGTCAGACGCATTCAAGAACCACTCTGGAGTAAGAAAGTAGAGCTATATGGGATAGAACGTGGTGCAATGAAGTCGAATGTTTAGCTTTTAACCTTTGACATTTTTAATACTTCAGTGGGCCAGGAAAATAGACAAGCAACAGACACGTTAAATGACTATTTCATCATCATCATCACCACCACCACCACCACCACCACCACCACCACCACCACCACCACCACCACCACCACTACCACCACCACCACCACCACCACCATCATCATCACCATCATCATCATCATCATCATCATCACCACCACCACCACCACCACCATCACTACCACCACCACCACCACCATCATCATCATCATCATCATCATCATCATCATCATCACCATCATCGCCATCAAGTGGCCTGGCGACTGACGTACTTGTTCATGCTTCTCCACAAATTGAGATCTCCGACGGCATGGATCATTCCATGTGTTGACTCCCTTCCGTGCCATGACAGCAGACTATCAAGAATGTGCTCTTGCTGTCTTTTTTTTCCACAAATCTTTTCGGTTGCCACAATATGATCCAGATTATATCTTCTCATAACGTGGCCTAAAAAGATGACCGCATCTTTCTGATGTTCGTCATAAGTTATCTTAGCGACTTAGGCTTCCTCAAAATGTCCAGACTATTCATTTTGGCCGTCGAATGAATTTTCAGCATTATTCTATAAATCCACTTCTCCAAGGCTCCTATGGATTATTTTCTCCTGTTTACTAATTGTCCAGGATTTGCAGCCGTATATTAAAACTGGTTCAATGCAACATGCGCGAATTCTTTGATTAACTTCCAATGGCAAGGACTTATTACAAAGAATGTTCTTCAATTGATAAAATACAGTTTATGCTTGTCCTATTTTGTTCCTTATCTCTGTGATACATCTTCCATCTGATGTTATCCATATGCATAGATATATGAATTTCTGCACTTGCCCCAAAATAGAGCCATTTATTTTAATAGCACATTTAAGCGTAATTTGTATCTTTGATATCACCCCACCTGGCGGTGGTGGTGGGGTGGGGAAGGGGAGAGGGATGAATGTGTCCCGTGACAAAGTGGCCAAGCTAACTTCTTGCCTGCCTGCCTGCTTGCTTGCCTGCCTGCCTGCCTGCCTGCCTGCCTGCTTGCTTGCCTGCGTGCCTGCCTTGCATTACGAACGAAGGTTCGTCAATTCGTTTTTGGATTTTTCCATTCGGTTTCGTTTTCGTTGCTGGAGCTACATAATCCGTACTTTGACGCTTTCGCAGACCACCCTGGGGCAGGAACATCGAGCTGTATGGAATATAACCTGGTGCAATGAACCTCTAGTTTGCAACCTTTGATATTTTTAACGTGGGCCAGGAAACTAGATAAGCTTCGGGCAAGCAAAATGAACATGCCACTCGTCTATAAACGTAGCTATGGAACCTATTGCCATCAAGTATTTCACCCTGTGGATTGAAAAATTATCACCATTAAGTATTTCACCCTTTGGATTAAAAAATTATCACCATCAAGTATTTAATCCTTTGGATTGCAAACTTATCACCATTAAGTATTTCACCATTTGGATTGAAAAATTATCACCATCAAATATTTCACCCTTTGGATTGTAAACTTATCACCATTAAGTATTTAACCCTTCGGATTGAAAAAAAAATATCACCGTCAAGTATTTAAAACTTTGGATTGGTCGTGAAGCTTTCTGACCATAGCATTTCATTGTTGTCTGTCTTGTCCTGTCGTCTGTCTTATCCTGTAGTCTGTGTTATCCTGTTGTCTGTCTTATCCTGTTGTCTGTCTTGTCCTGTAATCTGTCTCTTTAATTACATGTAGGTATACAATCGGCTCTATGGTGAAAGAGTTGTGAACGCAATTCGCATTCCAGCATACCACCTTCGTAACACAGGTGTGGGCGATTTGGTAGCAGACTGCCTTGTGCTGGTTTTCATACAATGGTATGAGACCAGGTCGTTCAGAAAAGGAAAGTGAACGCAAACTTGAGAGAAATCACAAACAGAAAAAAGAATACTGGGGTTGACCGCGGCGTCATGTAAATGATATGTAAGTAACATTAACTTAACGACATTGTTAGATCTGTGAATGCTTGTTTATAAATGTTTTCAGGGTTGCTCCCTTCCAATGTTTTCCAGAATTTAGCCTTCTACTACCCCCTTCAGTGTTTCTCCGTGATCTACAATGTCGGATCACGCCATGCGAATCTTATTTCTTCTATTACTGTAAAAAGGAGGTCGGCATGGATAAGAGCGCTCGTTCTGAAACTTCCGGTGTGCTGATGGCGTGTAGCGGGTTCAACCCCTACACCGGTCAGTAGGACGAAATGTCGACTTCTCGTCCTTGACGTGAAATCGTAAATTACAAATACCTAAAAAGTCGGAGTGGATTCGCCAGATGGTGATAAGGAAAGCTGGCCGACATGCAAAAATCAGTCCAGTGTGGACTACTGCTCGCGTTAAAAATTAACAAACGAAAAACAAATACTTTAAACATTCCTCTTTGATGTGTCATATTTCTCTGAACTCCCATTTCAGTTGGATCTTATCATTTCACGGCAGAGCCACACCTCACAGGTCTCTATACATTTTATATTTGCTCATGCACTCAATGGTCGGCACGTTAATGTAGTTGATAGGAAGCTATGACAATAATGCCAATAGCACGATCGGACGAGGATTCGATCCCTGCCTACGTCGTCAGCCCGCAGATGAAAGGATTAGCCACCTATTCCTGGCGTGCGCTCAAGCCTACACAAAATGATGACAATATAGCGGAGTCTATTTCGTGACATACTTTCTGTTGTTTCCCACACATTGTAGGGGATTAATATGATAGTTTCTCCCCGGTTGCCACACCGTATTAGGCGATTTACTCGTATATGCTATACATATTCTATACATGGTTCCGTCACCATGCTACTGAGCTGAGTGCGTGGAGTGACACTGTGAGCTGTGAATATCATGTGGAGTGCTTTTACATATGTCAGCGGCTGTATGTAGCGTGAACTGCATGTTCAGAAAATTCGCCGGCCGGTGGCTTAACTAACTGAGTTGTCTTATGTAGTAACGTGTAGTGCTGCTTTTCTGGTGACTGCCGCTTCCATCGACGATGAACTGTATATTTTGTGGTGGCATTTTTGTTGGCATTCTGGCAGCGTAATTATGCATAGTATACCTGTGCGGGCTGTTGGTTTGTCGAATCTCCTCTCTGTTACACTTTTCACATGGGGCAGTGAGGATTATTTTGTGTGATATTCACTGGTACAGGGCAGAGCATAATGGGGTGACCCTTTGCCATGAAATTGGAACCGCGACTAACAAAATATTCTATTGTAAACAGTGTTTCTATTCGTTTTAAATTTGATCACGTCAGTATCTATATATCGCCAGGACAGAAATCATTGTGAAACAAATAAACGTATAGCTGAAATCTGTTTTGGTGAGGAAAATCTCTCTCTCTCTCTCTCTCTCTCTCTCTCTCTCTCTCTCTCTCTCTCTCTCTCTCTCTCTCTCGCTCTCGCTCTCGCTCTCTCTCTATCTCTCTCTCTCTCTCTCTCCCTCTCTCTCTCTCTCTCTCTCTCTCTCTCTCTCTCTCTCTCTCTCTCTCTCTCTCAGTAGTAATGAATGTTGCGTACCCCTAGTATTGTGGCATAAAATACCACATTTACAAAGAAAATAGAAGGAGGTGCGGGAGGTGCGGGGAGGTGCCGGAATAAAATAGTAAGATCAAAGAAGGGGAGTGGGGTAACATAATTTATGCATAATCGATTGGTGTGCGCCGGCTGTTACGAGTTGATGTATTCGTATCTTTGATAAGATCGGCGAACAACTGTCAGCAAAAAGTCGATATTGTCCGTACCAGAAATAATGTGGTTTGTAAATTACACCTGTCGGCGATAGGTGGCGTTTTTAATCAGATCATCGGTATATGTAAACAATGATAAATGAATTGAGACACGGGGCTAGTTGGTACCACAGTCGCATTGCAGATGGTGCGATAACCAATTCGGTAGAGTGTGTCGGGGTATCGCCAATGTGTAAGTGGGGTGTCTAATGGGTTAAGTTGGTACCATAGACCCCCTCATTTGGCGGCGTCGAGTTCGAATCTCAATGCTTTTTCGTTGGTAAGGTTACCACTTAGCCACGTATGGGTGTACCTAGTTGTCATAGGGGGTGTGTAGTTGGTCATAGTGGGATATCACCAATGTGTAACTGGGGTGTCTAGTGGGTCCCCTACCATGCGGCAGGGTCGATCCTACTGTGTGGTGGGGTAGTGTGGCAGTGGTCGAGTGTGTAACGGGGCTAGGTGGTGCCGTAGGCATCGTTTGAGAGTCGATTCACGCCGCGGTTCGATAAGGATGTCCACCCTAGGCGGCTCTTTTTATGTGTATACTAAGCCGTAAACGTATAACAGTGGTGTCTACATTACCGAAAGATTCAACTTATCACTCTAGAGTATCTGTTAAAGAGGGAAAGTGTTGACATTGATGGTTATGTATTGTTTCATGTCTTTTCAGATAAAAGTTCAAGACACGTTTGACATAACTATAGAAGCAAAATTTTTCTACTGTTTATAAGTTCAGTTGAAATATTTATCTGTTTGGCTGATATTTTTTCACATTTGGTTAACACATTTTCCTACTTTTCATAGGTTTGGTTGAGATATTTCTGTATTTGGCTGATATATTTTCATATTTGGTTAATTTTCCTACTTTCCAACTTGGTTGAAATATTTCTTTAATTGACCGATATTTTTCCCATTTGACTAATATTATTTCCTACTTGGTGGATATTTTTCCCAATTGTATAACAACATTTCCTACTTGTTATAAGTTTGAGTGAAATATTTCTTGATTTGGCGTATTTTTCCCCTTTGACTAACACATTTCCCAACCTTTTTATAAAGTTGGTTGAGAAATGTCGTACTTTGGCCATCTTTTTTCTGAGTTTGGCTAACAAGTTTTCCTATTTAAAAAAAAAAGTTTGGTTGAAATATTTCTTTAATTGGTAAATATTTTCCACCTTTGATTAACAGTTTCTTACTTTTATAAATTTGGATGATTTATGTTTTTATTTGTCAATATATTTCTCGTTAGATTAACAAAACATCTCTACTTTTTATAAGTTTGGCTGAGACATTTATTTACTTGGTCATTATATTTTCCATTTGGTTAATACAGTTTCCTACTTTTCATAAATATTGTTGAGATATTTCTGCATTTGGCCGATATAGTTTCACCCGTGGTTAACAAAGTTTCCTACTTTTCGTAAGTTTGGCGGAGATTTTTATAAGTTTGGTCGATATTTTTTCACATTTGGTTAACAAAGTTTCCTACTGTTCATAAGTTTGGCGGAGATATTTATAAGTTTGGTCGACATATTTCTGTATTTACCCAACATTTGTATTGCTTTGGTTCACTTATTTTCCTAATTTGGTCGACCTGTTTCTTAGTTTGACCAATATTTTCCCCATTGGGCTAACACATTTTCCTAAATTTTATAAGTTTGAGTGAGCTATTTTTTTTTACTTGACCCCTATTTTTTTCCTACTTTTTTTTATAAGTTTGGTTGATCTATTTCCGTACTTGACCGATTTCGGCTGACAAATTTTCTAACTTTGTATAAGTATAGTTGAAATATTTCTCTCGTTGGTCTATATTTTTTCTCATTAGGTTAACACATTTTCCTAATTTTTATAAATTTGGTGTAAATGTTTCTTTACTTGGTCAATATTTTTCTCATTAGGTTAACAAATTGTCCTAATCTTTATAAGGTTGGACGAGACATTTATAAGTTTGGGCGATATTTTTTCACATTTGACTAACATTATTTCCTACATTTTATGAATTCGGATGAACCATTTATAAGTTTGACCGATATTTTTCACCTCTGGCTAACATTATTTCCTACTTTTTATGAATTTGGTCGAGACCTTTATAAGTGTGACCAATATTTTTTTAACGTTTGGCTAACATTATTTCCTATCTGTCCAATATTTTTCACATTTGAGTAGCAATTTTCTTACTTTGTTTTATAAATGTGGTCGAGCTATGTTCTATTTTGGACCCCTTTTTAATTAGTTTGGTTTCCATTTTTCCCCCCTACTTTTTTAAATGTTGGTCGAGGTGTTTCTTATTTTGGCCAACAGTTTTATTAGTTTGGGTAACAATTTTCCTACTTTTCATATGTTTTGTTGAGATATTTCTGTCTTTGGCCGATATAGTTTCAGCTTTGGTTAACAAATTTTCCTACTTCTCGTCCGTTTGGCGGAGATTTTTATAAGTTTGGACGATCTTTTTTCACATTTGGTTAACACAGTTTCCTACTGTTCATACGTTTGGTGGAGATATTTACAAGTTTGGCGGAAATATTTATAAGTTTGGCGGAAATATTTATATGTTTGGTCGACATATTTCTGTATTTGCCCAACATTTTTCCCAGTTGGGTAATATCTTTTCCTAGTTTGGTTGAGATATTTCTTGACTTGCCCATCAACATGTAACACTCGCTCTTCCCATGACACCCTTATGTCCCGTCAACACTAAAAACCAACAAGTGAACGCAATTATAATACATATAATTGTTTATTTTACAGTATTTCCAGTAAATTTTACAAAAATAAAATGAAGCATAATATCAGTACACAAAATGGCTGATCAACAGGTGATGTTATACCTAATATCATCATATACACACCATGTAACACGGTGTCGAACGTTGATCATAAACCTGTGGTTATTTATTAAACGAGACATAATTCTGGGATATGATAGAGATAAAAACTTATAACTGGAATCGTCTCTGTAGTGTATTTGGTATTTGGACATTGTTGCATAGCGTATGTAAGAATGTCGTGTCCATGTACTGTTTTGATAAAATCGTCAAAGTTTTGTCTGTTTCGGATTAGTTGTGGAATTTCTAAGACAGAAGCGTTATTGAAAGATGCGTGGTAGAAGCGAAGAGCTTGTGTTTCGATGTGCCTAAGGACTACGTGATAACTAAAGTTGATTTTGAATATGCTCTTTTGAGTGTTAAAGATCTTGTACAAGGTCTCTGTCCAGTCTTTAGGGTGTTGTGTCTGTGGACTAATAAAAAATGTATAGACAGACATATATGTGTTGATCTTGTTATGTGTTTTGATACTACTCCAGTTGTCGTTGTATACTTGTCTAACATAATCTGGTAGCGTGTGTAGAGAACCCGCTTCATCCTTGACTTGTGTGTCGCTGACTGGTTCGGCGTTTTTGTCTTGATTAGTGTTCTTCTTCCCGCATGTCACATCACTATTGGTAGCCGCTGTTCTCTTAAGCAGTGTTGGTGAAAAAGGTGCTGACGTTTCTGTTGGTTTTACACTGGATGCTGCTCCTGGTGTTGTGTGTTCTTTTGTAATGTGACGTTGTAGATTGTCTTTCCTGTTAAAATGATGACCACAAGTTTGACACGAATACACTTGCTCCTTGGTACTGTGACTGGTCCGAATATGGCGAAGCAGACTGCGTTTTTCAGTGAAACCTTTCCCACAAGTTGCACATAAGTGGTTCTCAGATGATTGCCTAGTAGACATCATTTTAGGCACGTTCGCTAGCGAGTTGATAGTAAGATAATCAACACTCGACTTGAAACCTGTTCACACTGACCCTCTGAATATGGCGTTGAATATAATTAGTTTATATCTTACACTAATGGTAGATAACTCGACGTTGACCAGTTTAGGACGCCAAATATCCAAACAACAAGATGTGATAATCCCTAGTTTAGTACGCGGTATCAAACCCGAACAAGTTGTACCAGTCTTTGTTTCAATTGGCGATGAAATCTTTACAGCTGCCGTTGTAAACTACGGCAGAATAATGCTGTTGCTTACACTTGGGGTGGGTCTGGGTAAGAAACTGATTGAGAATTCTTACAAGTCAGTTGTGAATAGCCAAAAACTGGGAGACAGCTCCACTAAATCGGTATGTCCATATATGGTTGATAGTCCGTTGATACTGAGACAAACAGGTGCCTGGCGAACTTTCTACACTTGAAGGCAAATAGCAGTTGAATAACCACAAAACTGAAGACTCGATCGTTCGTCGTTCTTGTGTAAACCGCAAAGTGAGTGAGAGCTGGTGAGTTGGTTATATATTACATAAAGTAAGCCCCGCCCACAGTATAGTTGCCAGCCAATCAGTGATTGTCTAACATAAAATGTGGGTCAATACTAAGACCAACACCCTGATTGGTTGTAAGCCACACATCGGTTTGTTTGCTTCACAAGTCACTCTACCGCCAGAAGCCTCAATCAGACTCATCTCAAAGGATGGAGATCTGCACATAGTTTTGCAGCATTATAGAACAGCTAGCGGTCATGTTGTTTAAGTGTTATGACATTACGCCACCATCAGGGTCGATCTGATTCGGCCCCGACACCCACGACGACATAGAGGGCCCTCTTTACTTTTTTTTTCTTTTTTTATTTTTCTTCAAGGATTTCCGTTAATTAGCTGAAACTGTATGCTGCTAGTGCTCGGACGCACTTATCTACCCCTTTCACAACTCACCAACCCCTTAACAACGAATATCACTAAGTCGCCATCTTTACTTTTTTAAAGTTTTCTTTTATACTGTGTAATGATAGTGCATAAACCACTACATGTCTCTACAGATCACTAATAACCGCTATAGGAAAACTGGCGCTATGGGCATTACAGAGTAAATCACGGGTAACCTCTCCCGCCTCGGTCGATTCAAGCGAACTCTCCTTTGTTAAAATATAATGGTGATATAATTAATAGTACCAACTGTCGCCAGCACAACTAATTCACAATACACATTATTTCTTTTACTATACACCTGCGGACAATATTGATATTTTTATCACAGCTGTTGTAAACCAACCTTAACAAAGATACGAAACACGTGACACCAATGTTACTTTAACAGATTCACCACATAGCGGGATTCGCTTCTCTGGCTCCTATGTTGGGTATAGTTATCAACCAGCAGCGTTATTCGAACCGTCAATGACGCCACCTAGCTCCGTTACATACTCGACCACTGCCACACTACGCCACCACACAGTAGGTTTCGAACCTGTCAAACGCTATGGCAGCAACTAGACACCACTGTTATACGTTTACGGCTTAGTATACACTTAAAAAGAGCCGCCTAGGGTGGACATCCTTATCGACCCGCAGCGTGAATCGACTCTCAAACGATGCCTACGGCACCACCTAGCCCCGTTACACACTCGACCACTGCCACACTACCCCACCACACAGTAGGATCGACCCTGCCGCATGGTAGGGGACCCACTAGACACCCCAGTTACACATTGGTGATATCCCACTATGACCAACTACACACCCCCTATGACAACTAGGTACACCCATACGTGGCTAAGTGGTAACCTTACCAACGAAAAAGCATTGAGATTCGAACTCGACGCCGCCAAATGAGGGGGTCTATGGTACCAACTTAACCCATTAGACACCCCACTTACACACCATCTGCAATGCGACTGTGGTACCAACTAGCCCCGTGTCTCAATTCATTTATCATTATTTACATATACCGATGATCTGATTAAAAACGCCACCTATCGCCGACAGGTGTAATTTACAAACCACATTATTTCTGGTACGGACAATATCGACTTTTTGCTGACAGTTGTTCGCCGATCTTATCAAAGATACGAATACATCAACCCGTAACAGCCGGCGCACACCAATCGATTATGCATAAATTATTATTCCCCACTCCCCTTCTTTGAGCTTACTATTTTATTCCGGCACCTCCCCGCACCTCCCACACCTCCTTCTATTTTCTTTGTAAATATGGTATTTTATGCCACAATACTAGGGGTACGCAACATTCATTACTACTTTTCTCTCTCTCTCTCTCTCTCTCTCTCTCTCTCTCTCTCTCTCTCTCTCTCTCTCTCTCTCTCTCTCTCTCTCCTCTCTCTCTCTCTCTCTCCCTCTCCCCCCCCCCCCCCCTCTCTCTCTCTCTCTCTCTCTCTCTCTCTCTCTCTCTCTCTCTCTCTGTCAGAAGAAATTTAAAAAATTAAAAAAAAAAAAAAAACCAGACCGGAAATAAATCACCTCTGTTCATGTGATCGGCTCCATCCCTGACTGAGTCAGCCTCCTCCATATTGAACTTCTCACAGGACCAGGCCATGGTGGTGATCTCAAACCCTTCATGGACAGTCACTTGGGTGACCACCATGCCCGTGGAACTCATCACGATGATCTGGCCGTCCAGGGTTCCAAACATCACCTGGTAAACAACACAGACACAAGTAACACTTTGATATTATACAAATGTTAACAAAGTTAGTTGCATATCCTTTTCAGGACGTAGTAGTCAACCTCAGCAAGATTTGCTGTTTGTTGTTTACGTTCAGTAGTTTGCAGGCTTTGTGGCGATTGGGTTACGGCCGTAGTTCGGGATCACGCATAACCGCATTCGAAACACAGCTGCGCGAGATTTGGCAGCAGACCGAGTTGCGTTGGTTTTTACGAAAATGGTATGGGTGCCGGTCGTTCAGAAAGCAATGGCAAACTACTGAACGCAAACCTACGAAGAGATCGTAACAGCAAAACATGCTGGTATTGACTGCAACGTCCTGTAAAGGATATGCAACTAACTTTAGTTTGCCACTGTTTTCTGAACGATCGACGTCCGTACCATTGTATTATAACCTGTGTAGGGCGGTCTGCTTTCAAATCGCCCGCAGCTGACTTTCCAACGTGGAAAGTTCATCAATGAACATCATTGTAAACGGGGAGATACTAGAACAAGTAACAAGTTTCTCCTATCTTGGACATGTAATAACAGAAGTGAAATAGAAATCAAAAAGAGAATATGAATAGCCAAAAATGTCTTGAACAGCATGAAATCACTGTTAACATCTAGAGAGATTAACAACGCATTGAAAATTAGAAATGTCAAATGTTACGTATATTCAACACTATTGTATGGCGCGTAAGGCTGGACATTGAACAAGGAACTAGAAAATCCAACAGAAGCCCTAGAGATGTGGATATACAGATGAATGTGTCGTATTTCATGGAAACAAAAACAATCAAATACAGAGGTTCAAGAAAAACTGGGAATTAAAAGATAGTTTATGAAAGAAATAAAACAATAAGAGACAAGTAAAATATTTCGGCCACGTTAACAAGACATAACTCATCTCATCTCATCATGTTCCTCTTGTACCTTATAAAAACCATACTGGAGGGCAAGGTTGGGGGTAAGCTAGCAAAAAGTAGAGAACGATACAAGTGGGAAGATAGCATCAAGAGATGGACGAACATCAGTCTGACAGAATGTACAGTCAAGGCGAAAGACAGACAGTGTTGGAGATCCATTGCAAGCAACCTTCATTGTGGAGAGGCACCTGATACCGGATTACGAATCGTGATCTTAATCTCTCGTCACAATGATTGTTGTTTTTATTTCGCTCGCTCGCTTTGAACTCAAGCGTAGTCCATACACACTATTTATAGTAGTGATGGACTGCATTATACGTGTGGATTAGCTTTCCCTATTAACAGTGTCCTTCGCCATCAGGCGAACCCACTCCGACTTCAGAGGTACTTGTAATGTACGTCTCCAAGTCAAGGATGACAGGTCAACATTTTATTCCAGCTGTCCGGTATAGGGGTCGAACGACTCACCTCTGCATGAACACAACGGATGTTTAAGAACAAGCGTTCTTACCCGTTCGGCCATGCGGACCAGTCAGTGATTGATATTACTACTTGGGAAATATATTTCCGAATTTCAAGATTGCCCCCGAAACATGATACTGTTTATCAGACAGTTATCGACGAAGTAAGAATTTGTATTGCAAACAATTAGGTATATTTAGCTCCTGCGAAAAGAAGAGACATACTAAACACAGATACCATGTACATACCTTACAAAGAACTCCATCATAACACAGGTGAAAATGAAGTGTAACTTATCCAAAATCAGAAACAATCAATAAATATATAAAATGAAATAATAAAATACAAAAATAAGTTCTATAGGACGCAAAGGACAGCCGAAGTTTCGATTCTTAGAATCTTTAAAAATAAACGAAAAAAAAAAAAAAACACACACACACACACACACACACGCACACAATAAAATAGGCACAACTGCAAGGTTCCCATTTGGGAGCAGAAATGGTGGTTAAATGCTCTCTTTTGACTACAAAGTTTACGTATGATATATATACCTAATTGTATGAACTGGCTGTTATGTTTCGCAATCTCACACGATCACCAGAGTCGTGGATCAGATCTGAGTTTTTGACTCAATTATGCCAAGTGGCCAAACCATCTAGATATTGACCTTTCTGCCGTATCCTTGTTCTCTCCCCCCCCCCCCCCCCCCCCGCCCCCTCAATCTTGCTAGTTGTCACCAAGTTTTCCAATATTGTACTTCTCATAACATGCCAAAAATCTTAACCGTCTGATCTAATTTCTCTAATCAGTTTACAGTTTTCATTTGTTTCTTGCAGGGCTTTCTCATTGGTGTTTGAGTCTGTCCGTGGTATTCTTTGCATTTTCCTTGGAAACCACATTTTCTATTGCCATTAGATGTTTCTCAGCTTGTCTGCTTATTGTCCACTCTTAACTTCTATACAAAAATACAGGTTCTACGTAGCACTTCAACACACTAGTAGAAAGCCAGTATTTTTTAAAAACTGTTTCATCAACGGATTTCTAAGAATTGTTCTGTAACACGTGACTTCAATGTCCTCAGTTTTCTTCTTTATCGATTGTGGAATAGTCCACGACTGAGATTTTGTATGATGATCTTCTTCTTAGTTTTGCATATCCCTTACAGGACGTTGCGGTCAACATCAGCATTTTTCAGCTGCTCTTGATGTACTAGGCAAGATTACGCTCCGTAGTTTGCCATTGCTTCTTAGCGACCAGCTCATATACCCCCTAAGTTACCAACGCGGCGAGAACCGCTACCGATTCTCGCGCAGGTTACTTCACTCACGAGAATATACGTGATTACGGAGAAAGACGTAAACCCCTAGGATGATGGTACATGTTCTTGAAATATTTATTAGTATTTGACTGCTGGTGTTGTGATTTGAAAACTTCATGCTGTTTGCGTTGAGTTGAGTTGA
>JACEFZ010000392.1:227500-232500 GCA_014155875.1 Cepaea nemoralis
CAAGTAATCAACCAACCAAAACATTATTTTTATGCCGCACTTAATGCTGGATGTTATTGCAGTTGGATTATAAACAATGAGTACATTAACCTGCGAGTTTACTGTGTCCACATACTTGGCTTCTGTCAGCAGTATTGAGCATGAGTTATATTAGAAACCCATGAACATAAATTATGTACCAGGAAACTGTAGTTAACTGCTCCCCGAAAATGTCTGTAGCAGGAACTTCATGTGGGTATATGAAGTGTACGGACTATAGGATGTTGTAGTGTTGTAGGCGTAGCTTCAGGTAACGTCAATATAGCGTCCTAACAGTTATACCAAGACTCCCAATCACAACCTAAAAAAATGAAAACAAGTCCTGTTCCAGGACCTGCTGTTGACCAGGACCTGCTGTTGACCAGGACCTGCTGTTATCCACGAACTGCTGTTAACCAGGACCTTCTGTTGACCAGGATCTGCATTTGACCAGGACCTGCTGTTCACCAGGATCTGCATTTGACCAGGACCTGCTGTTCACCAGGATCTGCATTTGACCAGGACCTGCTGTTGACAAGGCCCTGCTGTTGATCAGGACCTGCTGTTGACCAGGACCTGCTGTTGACAGGCCCTGCTGTTGATCAGGACCTGGTTTTGACGAGGACCTGCTGTTCACCAGACCAGGACCTGCTGTTCACCAAACCAGGACTTGCTGTTGACCAGGACCTGCTGTTGGCCAGAACCTGCTGTTGACTAGGACCTGCTGTTAACCAGGACCTGCTGTTGACATGACCTGCTGTTGACCAAGCCCTGCTGTTGACCAAGCCCTGCTGTTGACCAGGACCTGCTGTTGACCAGGACCTGCTGTTCACCAGACCAGGATTGCTGTTGATGGGGACCTGCTGTTGACCAGGACCTGCTGTTTACCAGACCAGGACTTGCTGTTGACGAGGACCTGCTGTTGGCCAGAACCTGCTGTTGACTAGGACCTGCTGTTAACCAGGACCTGCTGTTGACATGACCTGCTGTTGACCAAGCCCTGCTGTTGACCAAGCCCTGCTGTTGACCAGGACCTGCTGTTGACCAGGACCTGCTGTTGACTAGGACCTGCTGTTCACCAGACCAGGACTTGCTGTTGACGGGGACCTGCTGTTGACCAGGACCTGCTGTTGACCAGACCAGGACTTGCTGTTGACGAGGACCTGTTGTTGACCAAGACATGCTGTTGACCAGACCAGGACTTGCTGGTGACCAGGACCTGCTGTTGATCAGACCAGGACCTGCTGTTGACCAGACCAGGACCTGCTGTTGACCAGGACTTGGTATTGACCAGGACCTGCTGCGGATATGTGAATTACTATGACCATCACATTTTCATACCTGAATACACGGAGAAGTAGGTGGTCAGTCTCTCTCTGGAGCAGTGAACGGCGAGTGCAGGCAACAAACCGCACTCATGGCATTCTCAGCGTCTGGTTCTAACCTTGATACCACCTCGTTTCTTCGGTTATACGCAAAGAATTGCATTATTCTTTAAACGACACTGAGATAAGAGTGTTAAGTTTTATTTATTACTAGCTGACACGGCCCGGCTTCGCCCAGTCACTGGTGGGGAGCACCTCATTTAATTCATATAAGTAGTCATATAAGTTCTCGTTCCCGTTACCGACTATCTGTCTGTCTGTCTGTCTGTCTGTCTGTCTGTCTGACCCGGCCCGGCATCGCCCAGCTCCTGGTGTGGAGCATCTCATTTAATTCATATAAGTAGTCATATAAGCTCCAGTTCCCGTTCCCGACTGTCTGTCTGTCTGTCTGTCTGTCTGTCTGTCTGTCTGTCTGTCTGTCTGTCTGTCTGTCCCTCCCTCTCTGTCTGTCTGTCTGTCTGTCTGTCTGTCTGCCTGTCTGCCTGTCTGTCTGTCTGTCTGTCTGTCTGTCTGTCTGTCTGTCTGTCTGTCTGTCTGTCTGTCTGCCTGTCTGTCTAATCATTTATTGGTTGCAGTTAGAACAACCTTAGATAAACGAAGACCAACTTACAAAAAGCATTAGAAAGAGCACTTGAAAGATCTTTACATCTTCCCCAACAATTAACTTGGGTAAATGGAGCGGCGGCAGCAGCAGCAGCAGAAGAAGAAAAAGGAGAAGTAGGAGCTGGGAGGAGGAGGAGGGAGGTGGAGGAGGGAGGAGGAGGAGGGAGGAAGAGATAGGCGGAGAGAGGAGGAGGAGGGAAGAGGAGGAGGAGGAGGAGGAGTAGGGAGGAATAGGAGGGAGGAGGAGGGATTAGGAGGAGGAGAGAGGAGGAGGAGGAGGAGGTAGGATAAGGAGGAGGAGGGAAGAGGAGCAGGGAGGAGGAGGAGGGGAGGAGGAGGAGGGAGGAGAAGAACACAGGAGGAGGGGAGAGTAGGAGGAGGGAGGAGACGGAGGGAGAAGGAGGAGGAGGAGGGAGGAGGAGGAAGAGGGAGGAGGAGGAGGGATGTGGAGGGAGGAGGTAGAGGGAGGAGGAGGGAGGAGGAAGAGGATGAGGAGGGAGGAGGAGGGATGAGGAGGAGGGAGGAGGAGGAGGAGGGAGGAAGAAGGAGGAGGAGGGATGAGGGGGAGGACGTAGGAGGAGGAGGAGGGAGTAGGAGGAGAAGGGAGGAGGAAGGAAGAGGAGTGATTAGGAGGAGGGAGGAGGGCGAGGAGGTAGGAGGAGGAAGAGGGAGGAGGAAGGAGGAGGAGGAAGGAGGAGGAAGAGGGAGGAGGGAGAGGGAGGAGGGGAAGAGGGAGAGGGTAGGAGGAGGAAGAGGAGGAGGAGGAGGATTATAACGCATATGCCTGTAGATAACTGCAGCGAAAAGGTGGGTCTGTCTATCTATCTGACCCGGCGTGGCTTCGCCCAGCTCCTGGCGGGTAGCGTCTCATTAAATTCATACAACAACAAAAAAGTAACTTAAAAGAATGTCCTTCCACACACCATCCATTATTTTTAATGAAAACTGTTTTTAATCACCAACATGACTGTAGATAACTTCTTAAGCATAAAAAGATGAGTTACAATGTTATGCATTATGCATTATTTTTATGAAA
Organism: Cepaea nemoralis; assembly: GCA_014155875.1. Lineage (NCBI taxonomy): Eukaryota > Metazoa > Mollusca > Gastropoda > Stylommatophora > Helicidae > Cepaea > Cepaea nemoralis. Next base: position 230,543 of record JACEFZ010000392.1, read on the forward strand.
ACTTTGAAAATGCCTTAAAGATTGTATCATTATTTATTATAACTCATATGCCGGTACATAACTATAGACAAAGAGTTTATAAATCTTTGAAAACGATGCAACAATATGACTATAAGGTATACAGCAATGTTATTAAAAGTTATGCCCCTTGAAATAACTTTTCTAGAGTTAAGTCCCCTCGCTATATATAAATTATAACGAAAAATGGAAAATGAAATAATATTAAGTAAGCAGCCGATTTCACACTAAAAAAATATCACAGTTGGCTGCGCTGGAATGAAAGGAAGACGTGTAGAAAATTTCATCTCAATCGGATGGGCCGTTCGCGAGTGCATAAAGGACATACAGACATACAGACGGAGATTGCCTTTTATATATAAGATAATATGTCTCTACACTTATATACGGTTAATTTTAGGTCCGTTCTAACCTAAGGCTGTGAATGACTATTAGTAAAGAAGCCCTAGGGATGTGGTTATCTAAAAGAATGCTGAAAATTCCTTGGACAGCCAAACATAATAATTTGGATATTTTGAGAGATGCTAAGTCGCAAAGTTAACTTATGATAAACATCAGAAAGAGGCAGTCATCATGTTGACCTCATTATGAGAAGAAAAAATCTGGAACATGTTGTGAAAACTGGAACAATATGCGGAAAGAGCGATAGAAGAAGATAGCGCAGGAAAATTTGTGTCATGGCATGAAAGTCAGCCATGAATAGATACACGCCGCAGGAATTCGGGAGATGTGGAGAAACATGATCGCCAACACCCTTCGGTAAGGCACTTGATGATCATGTTTATATCATAATCATCATCATCATCATCACCATTAGCCGTTCCTTCTCTACTGCTGTGGGCGATAATGCTTCTCTACATCTTGGATCTCCAAAATCATCTATCAGCACGTGTGCCCACATCTTTCCTTGCTATGAAAAATGTCTCTCAAGAATCTTCTCTCTCTCTCTATCTTTCTCAGTGTCTTTCACTGAAAATCTTTTCAATTGTCACAGGAAGTTGATGTTCTAATCTTATCATAGTGTGGTCACAAGTTACAACTTCCTATTTCTGATGTGTGTGACAAGTTGTCTTTGTGACTTAGCCTTTATCTAGATAAAGACACGATAACTGAAGAGTTGAAAACAATTACGGATAGTGACAATACAGAGTTATCGTTAACGGCAGTGAAGAACAATCTGTAGAACTGGCCGATCGTTAATTACTGGTCGATTTGTTAATTAACAAATATCCCGCAGTGAGGACCCGCGAAGGCAAGTAAGAGGTTGTTTCTAGGCATAAAGAACATGTAACAAGCTGGTACGAAGGGGCGATAGCCAGGACAAGAGATGACCCGGGAACTTGCTGTTGAGAAATCTACACAGATAACGCACGAATCAACATTATTGAAAGAGACCAATTATTTTGCCTATATTCGGCCACTATGAGATTTAAAAAAAAATAGAAGGAAGACACCGGGAGCGCATATACAGAACGCAGCTTGTAAGCAATGGTTGATGTCAAGGTCCTATAGATAACATAACCGAGGACAGAAGACAGACATAGGACATGGGAAGAGTACGGGGGTAGTAGAACGGTCCAGACGCCTAGGACAGTAGGTTAGGAACAAGACTATGTGCTTGAGTGACGGGACAGGATCACCTTGGACGGAATACGAAGTACGCCTGACTCAACAGGCGAGTTCAGGACAGACGTCACTAGCACGATCTCCCACGGACTTCACGAGGGTCAAGCACCTCGTGACCACCGAACTGAGTAGGAAACGACAGACGAGACTCGGACACGGATGAGAGAGGATTTGTGACTGTGTGGAGAGACAGAATGGACTAATGCTTAGACTTCAGTGCGAGTGAATGTGACCGCTACTTAGCGTGTTTGGTGTGTTTGGCGAAACACGAGCGCGCATTGTCTTGATAGTTGCGCAAGAGTATTTTCTGAAAG
>JACEFZ010000392.1:235000-373839 GCA_014155875.1 Cepaea nemoralis
AAAAAGATTACTAGATAAACTCGAATGTAAACTCTAAAAGGCGGTAGACCTGATACCAATATGAGTGATGCTAGAATTCACACACAATATAGAATAGAATATATGATTCTACCGGTGCATCATATCAAGACAATCCAAAAAATGCAGTCAATCATATTTTTGTGAAACATTAATACTGGGGCAATTGAAGCAAAGGAACATCAAGATATATGGACAAGAATTCTCCTGCCATGGCATATATTCACAGAAACAAGCCAGTCGTTCAATGGGGACCGCTGGCTCAGCAAAACTTGATATAATATGCTGCCCTAGGGAAATCTCAGTAGGTTACAAGAAAAGGCACGATGTATTGCTGACGTTATTTGTATACAAGAGTGGAACCAAGCGAACATGGCTCTTTATTTAAATTCTCATAATGTACTAGACCCAGCATAGCTGTCAGCATACTGGACCCAGCATAACGGTCAGCATACTTGATCCATCATAACGGTCAGCATACTTGATCCATCATAACGGTCAGCAAATTAGAACTAGCATAGCGGTCAACATTCTACACCCAAAATAACGATCATCATATTAGACCCAACAAAACGGTCAGCATACAAGACCCAGCATAACGGTCAGCATACTAGACTCATCATAACGGTCAGCAAAGTAGGCCCAGTATATCGATCAGCATACTAGACCAAGCATAACGGTCATTATATTAGACCCAGCATAACGATCAGAATACTAGACCTAGCATAACGGTCAGTTTTGTTTGTGTGTTCGTTACAAAATGTTGCAGGAGGTTGCAATCAATCCCAGGTTGATTTTCTGAGTAATTTTATGTTCAATAGTTTGCCATTGCTGTGTGAACGAGAAGTCAATGTTGAAATCCAACTTAATGTCAGTGTAGAGGCTGAATCGCATACTTCATCATCAGCGCAATGGAAGCTTAAGAGCGAGCTCTTTCACCCTTACGGCCACGTCAGTGAGTTCGCTGGTTGTTGTTGTTTTTCTTCTTCTGCGTTCATCCGGAGAGTTTTTTTCGGTCGTGGTTGTGTTGTGCCTGTTTACAACAGAGCTGCGTTCTTGCGCCGTTAGACCGACACATCCGACTTTTGCGGGCATTTTTTGACCGAGTTAACCTTCCCGGGCTAGTTGTTCTGTTAGTAAAAGTTTAAACAGTGTGAACTGGCACTAAGAAGTCATACAGAGTAGACTGTACAATGTTCTGCCTGACGTATTTTACAGGATCTCCTAAAATGCACACTGCAGAGTTAGATATAGCATTAAGCGAATAGATGAATTATGTTGGCTGAAAAACATCATGACACATAGAATCACTGATACTGTTGAAATGTGTAATCGCAGACCCACTGTTATGTCCTTCTGTCTGCACAACATTGGTTTTAAATACCAAAGGGTTGAAGCTTCAGCAGATTTGAGTAATCATTTATTGTTCGTCTAATAAAATGTAGGAAACGTGTTTGTTCGGTTGACAACATGGCTGCAATTTATCAGGTGTTCAGCGACGGGTGATACCGGGATGTTATGGCTTGTTGACTGTCCAGTTACACACGTGACAAGTCCGGTTACAAGTGTGTCAAGTACAGCTACACATATGTCAAGTCCAACTACATACGTGTTAAGTCCAGCTACACACGTGTCAAGTCCGGTTACACACGTGTCACGTCACGCTACACACATGTCAAGCCCAGCTACACACATGTCAAGTCCAGCTACACATGTGTCAAGTCCAGATACACAGTGTCAAGTCCAACTACACACATGTCATGACCTGATACACACATGTCAAGTCCAGCTACACACCTGCCATGTCTATAACCAAAATTAAAAACAAAATAATAATCTAGGATTAAAACAGCGAAAAAACAAACAATCATTATGAAGACTTTAAAATCCACTGCAGCACGTTGCGATCATTTCTAGATTGGTTTTGTAAATTTCCGTTACAAGTTAATTTTACTTGTCTTATTTTTTTAAAACTGATTCAGTGCCCAACGAAGGATAGGTATGAACAAAACATGGTACACAATAAAATGACCAAGTATTGTAATGTAAATTTCCGTTACAAGTTAATTTTACTTTTTTTTTTTTTTAATGTTTCATTAAACTGATTCAGTGCTCAACATATTTTAACCCCGGGACTGCCACAGGGATCTGCAATCTCAACGGTGCTCTTTAACGTGTATACGAACAAAATTACAAACCTAGAAGCACCAGGGGTTGGAAGGATACTAACATTTGCAGATGATATTCTTGCATATAGGCAGGGCAGAGATAGGGATAAAACAGCCCAGGAGCTACTGGCGACAGTAGACACAGTGATTGACTGGTGCACTGAAATGGGTGCTGTCATCCACCCGGAAAAGGCAGCTGTTTTGTGATGCTCTCTGGACAACAGGATTGTGAGACCTGATGTTCCAAGCCTCACGATAGATGGTGGAAGCGTCAACAGAGAGAACAAACTGAAGTATCTGGGAATCACATTTGGCAGGAGTCTGTCCTTCAAGGATCATGTTGAGACGGTTGTGTCAAGATCTCAAAAGGGACACAACGCACTTAAAACTATGGCTGCAATGGACATAGAGCAGAGAATGCTTTTCAGACTATACCAGCACTTGATCCTCTCAGCGATTGATTATGGACTAGGACTGCTCACTGTCTCAAAGAGTCAGCTGGTGAGATTGGAGCGCACACAGAACGAGGCTATGCGGGTCATTCTGGGATGCACCATAGACACCCCAGTGGTGTGTATGCATTGCATCCTTGGTTTGCCGACTGTTGCTGGTAGGCTAAAGGTGATGCAGGCGAAGGCATACCTCAGAGTAGCTGCTGACACAGACCAGCCGTTGCATGAGGCGCTGGGCGCAGTTAAGGGCCAGCGACTGATAAGAGGGAAATCATGGATGGCTCTGGCGGAGGATACGATCAGACAGGTGTGATCCTTGAAGAACATTAGGCGAGGAGAGGAGTAGGTCACAGTGAAAGCGGAACAGTCAGACTTGTGCAGAGTTATAATCACATTGAGCCGGGAGTGCAGGGAGTGGCCAGCAGGGGCCACGGAAGTGGAAATCCAACAACTCATTCAGGATAATGCTCGCCCAGGTGATGTGATTATCTACACAGATGGCTCGGTGGTGAGAGGTAGTAGAATTGCCTGGGGTTTCATGGCAAAGTCTAATGGTCGACGTTTGGTGCAGGAGAGTCTGGCATATGATACCACAACATCTAGCTTAAGAATGGAGGTGGAGGCAGTCAGTGCAGCTTTCCGCTGGATGGAGAATACGATACACACACACATCGTGATTGTAACTGACTCAGAAAGCATGCTGAGTAGGGTGAGGACTGGCAAGCTTCGTGCCGAGTGGCTTGCTTCGCTTCGGAAATCACGGGTGGCAAGCATCGTCTGGATATTTTCTCCGGGGCATGCTGGTGTGTTGGGAATGAACAGGCAGACAGATTGGCTGGCTCTGCAAAACTTGGTCGAGTATTGATGCATGATAAGGCAGACGTGGTTGCGGCCTTGTGGGAGCACGTGTACCCCTCGGTGGAGCAAATGGATCACCATGGTCTGGCAAGAATGCGACAGCGTGGAGTGACGAGGGGATCTGGCCCATGCTCGACGCTTAGAGGAAAGGAGAGACGCACATATAATCAGATTGCTACTGGTACTATTGGGGTTGGAACTATTCGCTGGCTTCTGAGGATGGGGACGGAGCGCTTATGGGAATGCCCCGAATGCTGTGAGGTCGGTTCCTAAATCAATCAATCAAAGAATAAGTGATGACCAAACATGGTACACAGTTAAACGACCAGGTATTATAATGTAAATTTCCGTTACACGTTATTTTTCCTTTTTTTTTTTTTTTTTTAAAGTGATTCAATTCGAAACAAAGAATAGGCTTGGACCAAACATGGCACACAATGAAATGAAGAAATGAACAAGTATTATAATGTAAATTTCCGTTACAAGTTAATTGTACTTGCATTTCTAGACTGATTTTATTTGTAGTGTTTACGTTCAGTAGATTGCTAGTAGTTAGCCGATCTCCGAGAGAAGGTATTATGGACACGGTTCGTAATCCCATATACCCGCTTTCGAAACACAGCTGCGCGCAATTTGGCAGCAGACCGCTTTACGCTGTTTTTAACGAAATGGTATGGGTGCCGGTCGTTCAGCAAGGGATCACAACAGCACAAAATTCCGGTGTTGACTGCGACGTCCTTCAAATTATATGCAACTAACTTTAACTAAGGTTAGTACGAGCAATAAGACCAGTGAAACACAAAAAAGTACACCTGCTGTCTCTCTGCGACGCTTCACAGCATACGTAGAAGGATAAATAGGGAAAGAAGAAGAAAAAGCAAAATGCAATTGCTTAAATGTTTCCTCTTTCGTTTTGCCAATTTACCTATAGCTAACACAGTTTCAGTTGTCTACTGTCTTCTTTTGTTCCTATTTCTACCGCAATTCCCTCCTGCCAGAGCCGATCAATATGTGTGAATTTATTTCTCAGTTTATCTCAATAGCCCCTGTGATCCCATAGTGACTGATATTTTCGTGTTGTGACAGTTTCCATTAACGAAGATTCGTCTGAGTGAAGCGTAATTTGCCTGATAATTGCGGAAGAGATGAAAGAAATCGTATTGGCTGCGCATGAAGAACCTAGGCGCATTGTGGGTAAATGGAGCGTTAGATGAGAAATGGGGAATGCTGATGTTCAAGATACTAAAGAAATATCTCAGAGAAGATCATTATTATTATTATTATTATCATGTGCCTTGCAAAATGACGCGAGTGTTCAATTCTCTCCATAGATCTCGGTCTTTGCTGTTCTGCATCAGTTCTGGTGATGATATTCCTTCATGCCATCGTCTACGACCAGCAGGCACGATTTATATCAAACTATCTCTACCACTTCTATTGCTGACACGAAATTCCCCTGTGTGTCTCTTCCCATTACATGAGCAAATAAGACTGTTTACCCCTTTATTATGCTTGTATATGCGGTTGTATTTCTATAAGATTCTTTCGGAGAATAGTTGTTAGTTACTATGGTTACCTATGGGCAATCGTTGTTAGTTACTATGGTTACCTATGGGCAATCGTTGTTAGTTACTATGGTTACCTATGGGCAATCGTTGTTAGTTACTATGGTTACCTATGGGCAATCGTTGTTAGTTACTATGGTTACCTATGGGCAATCGTTGTTAGTTACTATGGTTACCTATGGGCAATCGTTGTTAGTTACTATGGTTACCTATGGGCAATCGTTGTTAGTTACTATGGTTGCCTATGGGCAATCGTTGTTAGTTACCATGGTTGCCCAAGATCTCGCTTTATTCGTCTCACAAACCACATCCCCAATGCCTCCAAGCTTTTCCCATGTTGTTCGTTTACATTTCAAGACTCCTTGCCATGGAGCAGAACAGGTTCTGTATAACTTCTTATTACTTTCATTCTGACATGCTGTCCAAATGACATATGAATTAGTTTGTTTTGGCCTATAAAGAGGTCAACGTGGCTGAATAGATAAAAACGATCATTATTAAACTTTAGTAGCTCTGACGTCGGCGCAGTAGGATTATCCTACTGCGGCGACGTCAGAGCTGGTCAGATGGATTGACACGTTGATTTCTCGTTCAGAAAGCTATGACAAACTACTGAACGCTATTTTGTTAGTAAATCAACCTGGGGTTGAGGATGATCGGAACGTCCTGCAAAGGACATGCACATGTTAATCTATAAAGGAATTCTTTCCATCTCAGATAAACACCACTATACGTGTACTCGTCTCTTCCATAGGCCACAGGATAACGGTCTCAATATAGCGCGGGAACACCCAAGCACCGACGAGGCATCAAATCTGTAATTATATACATCAGACTTACACATTCTATAAAACAGCAAGTGAAATGCTTCGACAACATAGCTAGGCTACCAACTGACAGTATATCACCACAAGCAATTGATACAGACCAAACGGAACCAGAAGAAGAGACCGGCCATGCAAACCATAGACAGAGGAAATAACAGTCCATGGAAATCTCGATATATGAAGACCAAACATAAACACTCTCGCATTGTTTATGTTTCACCTCGACACCGCAATGTTCACAAGAAACAAGATGAGACTAGACATTCTATAAACAATCTTTTGTGGGCATATGTTATCATTTTGAGTTGATGGTAGCGATCCATGCTGGCTATCATTTTGAGTTGATGCTAACGATTTATGCTGGCTATCATTTTATCAAACTCACCTAAGATGTTTTCAACATTGCAGTGTTACCATATGGTTTACAGATTTTTTTGTGTGTTGCCATTGTCGAGGAAGGCTAGTTTTTTTTTTTCATATCTCTTACAGGACGTTGCAGTGAACATCAGCATTTTTCAGCTGTTGTTGATGTACTAGGCAAGATTACGCTCCGTAGTTTGCCGTTGCTTTCTGGGCGACCGGCTCACATACCCCGTAAGTTACCAACGCTGCGGGAACCGCTACCGATTCTCGTGCAGGTTACGTTACTCACGAGAATACACGGGATTACAGAGAAAGACGTTAACTCCTAGGCCAGGATTGATTGATTGATTGATTTAGGAAACGACATTACAGCATTCGGGGCATTCCCATAAACGCTCCGCCCCCATCCTCAGCAGCCAACGAAGAGTTCCAACACCGATAGTACCAGTAGCAATCTGATTATATGTCCGTCTCGCCTTTCCTCTGAGCGTTGAGCGTCGGCCAGATCCCCTCGTCACTCATCGCTGTCTCATTCTTGCCAGACCATGGTAATCCATTTGCTTCTCCGAGGTGTACACATGCTCCCACAAGGCAGCAACCACGTCTGCCTTGTCATGTATCAATACTCCACCAAGTTCTGCAGAGCCAGCCAATCTGTCCACCTGTTCATTTCCCAGCACACCGGCATGCCCCGGAGAAAAGATCCAGACGATGCTAGTTACCCGTGACCTCCGAAGCGAAGCAATCCACTCCGCACGAAGTCTGCCCGTCCTCACCCTCGTCAGCATGCTTTCTGAGTCAGTTACAATCACGATGTGTGTGTGTATGTGTGTGTGTGTGTGTGTGTGTGTGTGTGTGTGTGTGTGTCGTATTCTCCATCCAGCGGAGAGCCGCAACGACTGCCTCCACTTCCATTCTTAAGCTGGATGTTGTGGTATCATATGCCATGCTCTCCTGCACCAAACGTCGACCATTAGCTTTGGCTATGAACCCCCAGCAACTTCTCTCACCTCTTGACACCTAGGCCAGGGAGTCCGGCATGTTTGACTACCCCAAATTCAGGGGGTGTTAATTAAAACTCCACAGCATGATTAATTCCAGCTCTTCTCTAGATAGAAGAGAACCTCGTATCAGAACGCCACGACGCCCCAAACACAAGTTGAAATAAAACAAAGTTTACTAGTTAAAATAAAACAACGTTTATAAATTAAAATAATACAACGTTTATAAGTTAATCGTAAAATAATGCTACCACAAGTTTATAAGTTAAAATAATAAAAACTAGTTTAAAATTAAAATAAAATAAACACAGTTTATACACTAAAATAATAAAAACACAAGTTTAAGTTTAAAATAATACAAATACTAGTTTATACGTTAATATAATAAAAACACTAGTTTATAAGTTAAATAAAACAAAAATACAAACATACACACGTAGGCACACACACACACACACACACACACACAAACATATATATATATATATATATATATATATATATATATATATATATATATATATATATATATATATATATATATGTGTGTGTGTGTGTATGTGTGTGTGTGTGTGTGTGTAATCATAATGTATACCTGAAAATAATACGTATAAAGTAACATAACGTAAACACTCGCTTATAAGCTGAAATAGCACAAACACAAGTTAATTTACGAAAATAATACTAGCACAAGGTAAAGTAATACTAATAAAAACATAACTTTATACATTCACATACGGAAAACAAAAGTGTGGAAATTAAAATAACACAAACACAGTTTTATAACTGCTACACACACAATTGTACATGTTAAAATACAAAACACACTATTCTATACGTTAAACTAATACAATCTTAATTTATTAATTTAAAATGTCTCAATTGTGTTCTTGACAATAATCTAATAATATAAGTGAGTTATCAACATCATGTGCCATGCTGAAAAACGCAATCATGTTTCGCAATCTCACACGACACCACAGTCGTGGATCAGCTCTGTGTTCATGTCTCAATCATGCCATGTGGCCAAACCATTCATATCTTTACATCTCTGCCTTCCCCCTAGTTCTTTTCCTCTAAATCTTACCAGTTGTCACCAAGTTCTCTAGCTTATTTTTTCTCATAGCGTGCCAAAAAATTCTTGACTGTCTTCGTCTAATTTCTCTAATTAGTGTACTGTTTTCATTTGTTTCTCGTAGAACTTGTTCTTCTTTTGTTTGTATGTCTGTGAATTAATTCTGCGCATGATGTTCCTCGGAAACCACATTTCCACTGCCATTAGATGTTTGCAGCTTGTCTGCATAATGTCTACGTTTCACGTCCATACAAAAGTACAGGTTCTGTGCAGCACTTCAGTACTCTTTTTCTTGTTACAAATGACATCTTTTATTGGTAAGTATGCTTTCATAGTGGTATTGATTCACTTCTTTAAGAATATTCCCATTTACCTATGAGTACTTTATAGATATACGTCTTTCTATCTTGCATACTGTATCAATATATCCTCTGTCCAACTGTACTCTCATCTTTCTATCAGTCTCATGTACTACCATCTTTCTATCAATATCCCGTACTCCCATCTTTCTTTCTATCTCACATACTATATCTCTATATTCTCAGTCTTCCTGTATTCCCATCTTTCTATTTATCTCCTGTACTCCCATGTTTCTATCTATCTCCTGTACTCCCATGTTTCTATCTATCTCCTGTACTCCCATGTTTCTATCTATCTCCTGTACTCCTATGTTTCTATCTATTTTCTGTACTACCATGTTTCTATCTATCTCCTGTACTCCCATGTTTCTAGCTATCTCCTGTACTCCCATGTTTCTATCTATCTCCTGTACTCCCATGTTTCTATCTATCTCCTGTACTCCTATGTTTCTATCTATCTCCTGTACTCCCATGTTTCTATCTATCTCCTGTACTACCATGTTTCTATCTATCTCCTGTACTACCATGTTTCTATCTATCTCCTGTACTCCCATGTTTCTATCTATCTCCTGTACTCCCGTGTTTCTAGCTATCTCCTGTACTACCATGTTTCTATCTATCTCCTGTACTCCTATGTTTCTATCTATCTCCTGTACTCCCATGTTTCTATCTATCTCCTGTACTACCATGTTTCTATCTATCTCCTGTACTACCATGTTTCTATCTATCTCCTGTACTCCCATGTTTCTATCTATCTCCTGTACTCCCGTGTTTCTAGCTATCTCCTGTACTACCATGTTTCTATCTATCTCCTGTACTCCTATGTTTCTATCTATCTCCTGTACTCCTATGTTTCTATCTATCTCCTGTACTCCCATGTTTCTAGCTATCTCCTGTACTACCATGTTTCTATCTATCTCCTGTACTCCCATGTTTCTATCTATCTCCTGTACTCCCGTGTTTCTAGCTATCTCCTGTACTACCATGTTTCTATCTATCTCCTGTACTCCCATGTTTCTATCTATCTCCTGTACTCCCATGTTTCTATCTATCTCCTGTACTCCTATGTTTCTATCTATTTTCTGTACTACCATGTTTCTATCTATCTCCTGTACTCCCATGTTTCTAGCTATCTCCTGTACTCCCATGTTTCTATCTATCTCCTGTACTCCCATGTTTCTATCTATCTCCTGTACTCCTATGTTTCTAGCTATCTCCTGTACTCCCATGTTTCTATCTATCTCCTGTACTCCCATGTTTCTAGCTATCTCCTGTACTACCATGTTTCTATCTATCTCCTGTACTCCCATGTTTCTATCTATCTCCTGTACTCCCGTGTTTCTAGCTATCTCCTGTACTACCATGTTTCTATCTATCTCCTGTACTCCCATGTTTCTATCTATCTCCTGTACTCCCATGTTTCTATCTATCTCCTGTACTCCTATGTTTCTATCTATTTTCTGTACTCCCATGTTTCTATCTATCTCCTGTACTCCTATGTATCTATCTATTTCTGTACTCCCATGTTTCTATCTATCTCCAGTACTCCCATGTTTCTATCTATCTCCTGTACTCCCATGTTTCTATCTATCTCCTGTACTCCTATGTTTCTATCTATCTCCTGTACTCCCATGTTTCTATCTATCTCCTGTACTCCCATGTTTCTATCTATCTCCTGTACTCCCATGTTTCTATCTATCTCCTGTACTCCTATGTTTCTATCTATCTCCTGTACTCCTATGTTTCTATCTATTTTCTGTACTACCATGTTTCTATCTATCTCCTGTACTCCCATGTTTCTATCTATCTCCTGTACTCCCATGTTTCTATCTATCTCATGTACTCCCATGTGTCTATCTATCTCCTGTACTCCTATGTTTCTATCTATCTCCTGTACTCCCATGTTTCTAGCTATCTCCTGTACTCCCATGTTTCTATCTATTTCTTGTACTCCCATGTTTCTATCTATCTCCTGTACTCCCATGTTTCTATCTATCTCCTGTACTCCCACGTTTCTATCTATCTCCTGTACTCCCATGTTTCTTTCTATCTCATGTACTCCCATGTTTCTATCTATCTCCTGTACTCCTATGTTTCTATCTATTTTCTGTACTCCCATGTTTCTAGCTATCTCCTGTACTCGTATATTTTTATCTATCTCCTGTACTCCCACCTTTCTATCCATCTCCTGTACTCCCACCTTTATACCTACCTCTTGCACTCACATCTTTTTATCTATCTCACACTCCATACACCTTGATCCTCACACTCCTCCTGTACTCCCATCTTTCTATTTATCTCCTGTACTCCCATCTTTCCATCCATCTCCTGTACTCCCACCTTTCTATCAATCTCCTATACTCACATCTTTTTATCTATCTCACACTCTATATCCCTTGATCCTCACACTCCTCCTGTACTCCCATCTTTCTATTTACCTCCTGTACTCCCATCTTTCTATCTATCGCCTGTACCCCCATCTTTCTATTTATCTCCTGTACTCCCATCTATCTATCTATCTCCTGTACTACCATCTTTCTATCAATCTTCTCTACTCCCATCTTTCTATCTACCTCCTGTACTCCCATCTTTCTATTTATCTCCTGCACTCCCATATTTCAATCTATCCCCTGTACGCCCACCTTTCTAACTATCTCCTGTACTCCAATCGTTATGTCTCTCTCTTGTACTTGCATCTTTTTATCTACCTCACACTCTATATCCCTATATCCTCACACTCCTCCTGTACTCCCATCTTTCTATCCATCCCACACACAGTATCCCTATATCCCCTCATTTCAGCACTGGGTATTAACCTCTACCCTAGCCCCCCAGTGAATCCTCCTCCACCCATTGGCTGTCACATTCAGTATTGATCCAAGCACCCGTTGTAAGGGGGCGATAATTTATCTCTTTGTAGCATCATACGGCTGCAGGGTAGGGGCGAGAACACAACTGTGGATATAATATCTTTTATGTTCCATTTCTGCTGTGCGATAGTGTTTTTGCCTTCTCTGTGACAGTGATCAAATTTGCTGCCTCACGCTAGCAACAATATCATGGTATTTGCAACAGTTCTCATTTGATATAACAACGTGGGAGAGAGTTAACATCACAGTGTGAGGAAATGTCACGAGATGGAAAAGTCACCTCCTAATGGCTGGCTGCAAATGTTAGCATTTTAATTATAAATACAAATGTGAAGGTATTAAACAGAAACATTTATCACTTAAGAGTTTCCTGCTTGAGTCTGTAATGTGATATGCCCATCACATGTTTTTAAAGATTACCATATTTAACCTTTAATAAGAGTTTATTTCTTTTTTTTTTCCGTTTTTTTCCCCTGTTGTTGCGCTCGCTCGCTCTGAATTCGAGCGTAGTCCATCACATGCTAGTAAGTCTAGTGCATTGGACTGATTTGTGCGTGTGGATTAGCATTTCCTAATATCCTTGTCCCTCAGCATCAGGCGAACCCACCCCAGCTTCAGGGTACTTGAAATGTACGTTCTCAAGTCAAGGATGAGAAATCAGCATTTTAATCCAGCTGACATGTGTAGATGTTGAACCCGCGACCTCAGCATAATTACCATGTTTAACCCTTAATAAGCTTATAGTGTTTGTTGTGTGTTAGTTGCTGGTCTCCAGTGCATTTCCTATGCTGACTTTTCTTTTGTCTTGGTTTGTCTTACTCTGTGTGACGGTCCCCACGAGGACTAGTCCTTAGGATGGCTCATGTCCTACTTTCGTTGTTATATTCTAGTTTGTTACGTTACAATTTTTGTTCTGTGAATATATTGTTTCGCAAGGCTTTCTTTATTGTGATCACTATCTACAGTAGATCTGTTGTTGTTATTTCTTTGTTTTTCTTCTGGGAGTATCTATCATATTCTGTAGACCTTACTGCACGGTGGAATAAGGTGGCCAATCTTCTCCGCACTTTAGCAATTGACGAGCCCAGCCGACGAACCAGCGTCCGTCCAAGCTCATGATATTACAAGCTCAGTTCCCAATCAACATCGCTAGCGCGCCTGCTATTATAAAGTATGGACTAGGTTTATACATTGTGGAAGTCAAGGGAAAGGTAGGTCTGAGTCAGTTATGACTAAGCTACCGTGTCCAGTATATGGTACTACACGCTTTCTGTTAGCGCAGAATAATGGGCAGCGCTGACCAAACCAGACACCCCACATTGTGCCAGCGGCTTCGGGCGGAGGAGCACAATTTGTGAGGGTACACACCTTAGCCTAATGCGAGGAAATGTATCCTAAAGACTAAATGTCTTAGCAGGGCAGACCAGGATCTAAGCCTTGGTGAGCAACTGGTCTAGGATGGAAGCCCCGACAGGCGGATGATATGAGCGTTGCTTTGCTGATACGGCAGCTTCTGTAGTTTGCTAATTCCAGACGTATTGGTGTTACATTTCCTGTGGAGTAAACTAGACAGGTCGAGAGAGGGATCATGCTGCATAGGCAATACACTGTCTCTAACCTCAGCCCTGGCTATGTGCTATGAAGAAGTATAACTTCATTTTACAAACTATCGTCTATCAAGACGGGAAGATGCCAGTCAATCGGAAGTAAACACGGAGGAAATCGTATTAATTTCTCAAGAATGGCTGGATCTTTGGGTTGGTTCGTTGCAAATCATCTCGAAGATTACCGTGCACTTGGGTTGAGGACGACTGAGCACTGAAACGACTTGTTTGTATCGGAGTGAGGTTGATGAAGAGACTTTGTTTGACCCAGCACCACTGTAGCATTGTCACGGGAGACAGTGTTGCTGATCAGCTGTGTTGTTATTTCAGCAGCCAGGGAAAGAATATCTGTAAAGTTTGCAAAATGATGACAGAGCATCTCTCATACTAACAGTAACATGAACTTCAAGGAGACTACTATGTCAATTAATACGCATCTTATACCACGAAGACTCAAGAATTGACCTGGGTTGTGGAATAGGGGTATCCCCTATTAATAGAGAAGTAAGGTGCCTCCTTCACTCAGCTAGCCTACGGGACACCCTTGGGCAAGGTAGAGTACCCGTTTAGCAAATCATTCGGGTTACGTAAAGCCATGGACGCAGGTGGTGGATGGAGTTGAAGAGCAATCGACAGATAGTTGTAGGTTACAGTCTCCAATTTCACGACGGTAGGCAGGGGAATCTCATTTTGGAGACAATGGCTTCGGTCATCGACCAGTATGGTCACTACTAAGAAGGAAATAAATGGAAAACTACCTTCTTTGTACATGCCTAAACAATCATGTTTTATCAATTCCAAAAGAATCAGGGAAACGGCGTATACATGACTCTAGTGATCATGTGAGATGGCGAAACGTGACCGCCCATACATGCCGGCAAGGCATATAATAGTAATGATTAATTGACTAATTAGCTGGCAGTGTCAACAATACACTAGGTGCACGCCCGAAGTATGTTCAGTCTCTTGCAGCAGATAATCATGTAGAGAAATGCCGATTGTTTCTTTAACGTACTGAATACAAATGCGACTAAGTCATGATCAAGACTGGTACAAATAGCGCTAAAGGAACGTCTTAGTCGCGACTCCATCTCTTCCTGACGCTCAAAATCTAGCGGGGTGAGCAAAATCAACAATGGTACTTCCCATCTACAACAGGCATATTAGGATGCAACTAGATCATGATTCATCACAGCAGATTCGGATTAGATATGATGAGGCCTAAGATGGTACCGTTTTCTCCAAAAGTTGTAGGTATTTCATTGCCAACAGATCCCAAGCCATGCTCGCATTTGAGATATTTCATCGGCAACAGACACCAGCGTAATGCCCAGACTCTAGGTATTTGATTGTCATCAGACACCAACCAAATGCCCAGAGTGTATGTATGTAATTGTCAATATATTGCAACACATTTCTCATACTTTAGGTACTTCATTGGCAATAGACACCAACCAAATGCCCAGACTTTAGGTATTTCATTGACAACAGACACCCAACCTAATGCCCAGACTTTATTTATTTCATTATCAACAGACACTAATCAAATGCCCAGACTCTGGGTATTTCATTGTCATCAGACACCAACCTAATGAATAGAGGATACTTACTCAAGGGTAATTTTATGAGCAGTCACTATGCTAGGTCAGTGTTACATCTACACAAAGCAGTAAAGTAAGTCTTGAAACTGAATACATAAGAAACTGTCATAGAGTCGTGTTACAATAACGATTTCAAATATACTAACTATATCACTTTTGTAGCGTGACCAAGTCTTTTCCCACAGCGTTTTCCTTCCTGCACCCAATACTAAGTCAATTGATTATTTTAATATTGTCAGCGATGAAAGAATACCTTGACCTCGTCTTATCACGGTAGCTTACAAAGGCCAAACACCCTGTCATTCATATGTACAAAAGTATGTTTCAGGTATAAACGGTAATGTAGACGTATTTATTGATTATGACTACTTTAAACACACTGAGATTCTTGTAATACAATACCAGGAGAACATTTAATCAGATAGCGGTGGTAACGATTAGCAGTATGACTCTTCGCTGGCTGTTGAACGAGGGGATTGAACACGTATGGGAATGTCCTGAGTGCAGTGATGTCGGTTTTTGACTCAACTCAACTCAACTCTTGTAATATAAGGTTTAGTTGTACATGAATCTTCGTCTTTGTCTGCAAGTGTCATACCAGGGCAAACAAACAGCGGAGCATGGCCTCAAGGATGTTATGCGTCAACAAATGTCAACAGAGGAGCAGGAAAAGGGCAGAGCCCAGATGGGATAAAAGAACATCTTAATGATTAGTAAGAAAGGCTGAGAGAAGAATCACATGTACAGAAGGTGTGGTTGAGATCGAATGATGAAGAAGAAGAAGAAGAAGAAGAAGAAGAAGAAGAAGAAGAAGAAGAAGAAGAAGAAGGAGAAGAAGAAGAAGAAGAAGAAGAAGAAGAAGAAGAAGAAGAAGAAGAAGAAGAAGAAGAAGAAGAAGAAGAAGAAGAAGAAGAAGAAGAAAAACAACAATAACAACAATAACAATAACAGTACTAATAACGATAACATTAACATCAACAATAATACTACCTACCGCACCAACAACCTTGGTGTGGATTGGTGTGTGGCTGACCGAGTGACGAGAGTGCCGGATTCTCTTTCCGGAGTCCGGATTCGAATCCTCGGTAAGGGTGGATATTTTTATGCCGGGGGTAAAAGGAAAACCCTAACTTGCATATGTGGCGGCGACTGTACAAGTCAGACGGTATTAGTTCCTCAGGCTCAAGACCCCCTGTCCTACACCGCAAGGTACTGTAGAGTAGACGACGGTTTGACGTTGAGTCTATCGAACCCGCAGTGACATAGTTGTTAGTGCACTCGCCTGCAAAGACAGATGCGTGGGTTCAATCCTCTACAGAGACGGTATTTTTCTTTCCTAATAGTTCAGCTCTGGGACCAATTCACACTCAAAAAATGGATAGCAGACAATTCCCAGAATGTTCTGGGAATTACGTGGGAAGGATAGGCCACGAGGAAAGGAACCGGGGACCTCACGTCATATGCTGTTGACTAAACATATTAAGGTCTAATACTTCACACCCCAACGGCAGAGTCTGCTGTTTAACTACGTGTGTACAATCCAGCACGAGCCACTGTATGGCGGTGGCATACAGGTTGTCCTGCGGGCCCTTTCAAGGCAGGGATTATTTTTCAGAGACCTTGGCTCCCAGGTCGATCCAGCCTAAAAAGGGTACCATGACATTTCGTGGGAAGTAAAGGTGGCCGTACCTTCAACCATAGAGTAGTGATTGTTCTATAAAAATATGGGATTATCAACGTACAAGTACGCCCCAAGGTGTGTGAGAGTCCTTTATTATTTAACTGCATGTTCGTCCCCCTACTTCTCCCAGTGTGTTTTGTACTAGCGTACCACTCTTTTTAATGTTGGATAAATATAAGGGGCGTTCATTTGAAATCTGTTCGTGCCGCACCTCGCATAATTGAGTACGTTGAACATGATCATATCATAGTCACGTGATAGTACTGACCAATGAATAAAAGAGCACGTGCTTATCGTCCTATGATGCATAGGTTCTGTTTCTGACTGTTGAGAAAATGACCGGGTTGATCCAAAATCCGTCCAGAAAAGCTCAAAGAGCAGTGATTCAGTTTATTTCATTTGAAGGATGTCGACCAGTGGACATTCATCGAAGAATGCAGGCAGTGAACGGCAACAAATGTGTGTCGAAGACAACAGTGACAGACTTGGCACGAATGTTTCGGAAAGGACATCAGTTCACGACAGATCTTCGACGGCCAGGTCAAGCGCATATTGTTGCAACAGAAAAAAACCATCGCCAAAATTGATGCAGCGCTACAGATGAACCGTTGTCGAAGCATACGTTCGCTAGCGAAACAATTTGATGTGTCAATTGGGACAATTCAAAGGGTCGTTCGTAATAAACTGCAATATCGGAAGGTGTGTTCACAGTGGGTACCACGGATGTTGACCGATCACCAAAAAGAGGAACGCATGGGATGGTGTTTGAACCACTTGCTGCGTTACAGAGTGGAGGGTGATGCATTTCTATTCGGCATAGTGGCAGGCGATGAATCATGGTGTCACTATGCTGAGCCGAGCAGCAAAAGACAGAGCATGCATACTGGATCACCAAAAGCCAAAACAATTCAACCTACATTTGTCCGCTGGTAAGGTTATGCTGAGCGCATTTTATGACCATGAAGGGCTATTGTTGGCCGACTTTAAAGAACCTGGTGTCAAAATCAACTCTACCCACTACTTGTAAACACTAGACAAGCTGCAAAATGCCATCAAGAACAAACTACCCGGCATGCTTTCTCGCGGTGTGATTTTTTTGCACGATAATGCTCGTCCGCATGTCGCAAAGATTGTGCAAGAAGCATTAGCAAGGAAGAAGTGGGAAATTCTGCAACATCCAGTCTATAGTGCTAATTTGTCACCATGTTATTTTCATTTGTTCGGACCTCTAAGAAAAGCTCTCAAGGGGCAACGATTTCACACAGATGCAGACGAATGAACGCGGTAAAAACTTGGTTCAGTAAGCAAACCACAATCGTTTTTTGGAGACGGCATTCGCCGCCTACATAAGCAATGGGATGCTTGCCTGAATGCCTACTGCGACTTCTTCTGACCAACCCATGGTGCATAATTCATTCAAAATGGATGCTTTGTTTAATTCTACCACATCTGTTTATGTTTATTTAATTCTTGCGTAATAAAGCCATTGGAACGGGTTTCAAATGAACGTCTCTAATATCTGGCCTGAATTTTCATGTTTCTTCCATCAGCCTTATTTTCATCCCAGTTTCAGTGGTTAGCATGGCCAAATTGATAAGCACGCCGCTCTTAATCTTCCGGTGAGCCGATGCCGAGTTAGCGGGTTCAACCACTACACTGGTAAGATGGACTAAAATGTTGACTTCTCGTCATTGACATGAGGACGTAAATTACAATACCTCAGAAATCGGAGTGAGTTCGCCTGATAGCAAGGGGCCTGGTAATAGAGAAAGCTAATCTAAAATCTAATCTGTGCCCTAAAAGTAGCAGCACGTATATGGACTACGCTGGAGTTCTAAGTGAGAGAACGCAACAACAAAAACATCCTGGCTTCTTTTGGTCTTCTCTATTAATGATAGTTTTCTTCAAATATTTTATGTTATTAATTCCAAGAGAGAACAATAATGGAGGGGTATATGCCTGGGAAGAGAGGAAGACGAAGGCCAAAGAAAAGATGGGTGCAGAATGTTGCGGGTGATCTTCAGATGGGTGTATCGGACGCAGGAAATCTTGCTTATGATCGAGAGGTTTTCCGGAAGGTTGTTGTGGAAGCGAGGTTCTGCAAAGGACATGCCACTGAATGAAAGAACGAATTCCAAGAAGTTCGGCGTATTCTTCTGTATATTAACATTTCTTGGGTCTCATCTGGGTGTTTTAATTGCTTGGTCAAATACCAATTGCCGACTTGTTTGTAAGAAGATATTTCTAATCAGTCACAATTTGACATGACAGGGCTGAATCTTTATTTCCAAAGTTCATCCTAGTGCACACATTTTGGGAACTGCTGTGTTCATGTAATTTTGATCCAGTCGCCGTGATAAGTTTCTTGCGGTAGATAATGTGGCAGTTTCCCCTTGATTTCCGCATCTACGTGACTTTGGACTACGTCATCAGTCTTTAGCAACAATTTCAAGTTGTTAGGTTAATAGAGTAGGTGGCGGTGGTTTAGAAAGAACCATAATGGAAGACACGGTTAATGTATGAAGAATCAGGGGTCAGTTAGCAGGATGGTGGACACAGGTCATTCAGGTGATAATGCAGGCTATTGATGAACAGTGGGATGTGTTGGGAATCATGACAACAGACACGAAAAGAAAACATACCTCCTATATATAGAATTGTTCACAAACGTAAAAGAGGAAAAAATGCATGACACGTGACAGTTTGCAGATGATGGCTGAAATAACATAAAAACTTTTAAACATTTTGCAAGACAAAGAAGAATATAATAGAAGGCATACAAAAGTAGCACACAGATATACAGATGCTAAATAATTTGAGCGAATTAAAAATGTACGATATTGAGACAAACCATGGGGAAAGACCAACAATGCATGTACCAACAAATAATTATTCTAAGAAGTAGGAAAACACGTAATACCGCCGGAAGTTTCAAACAGACGGAAGGCGCAATATTAATGAGATAAGGTGATATGGTTAGCTGATAGGCAAAACACACAGAAAACCTAACGGGCGATAAGAGATCGGAAGCTCATATTCAAGACAATGGTGATGATTCACAAATACTCGCTGCAGTAGACGAGGACGCAGTATATTATACGAAGAATGGAAAGGCACCCGGACAAGATAACATTACGCTGGAGGAAATTGAGACCGTTGGAGATTTTGGAATCAAAATAATGACAGCATGTCTAAATGGCATCTATAAAAGTACATTCCTAATGACCCATTGCAATCTACATGTATAGCTCTGCTAAAGAAACCAGGCGCTTTAGAATTCGAAGATAATCACACAATAAGTCTTATGAGTCGTATGATGAAGCTATTACTAAGAATAATTAGGAAACAAGATTATTAAACCAGAAATTAGCGATGGGCAACGTGAATTTGTAGAGGGAAAGGGCAATATTTAACATTCTTATGGAAATGAAAACAAATATGTACTTGGCTTCAATGACAATACAAACACGTTTTACATTAAAATATGCATAACGATGTGTTTCAGACAAGGATGATCACTATTTTATAATTTGGGTGCCTTTTACAGTGATCTTATAGTGAACGAACGAACTTTATTTTATTTTCAAAAGATTAAGAACTGGGAACTGCCGATCTTATCTCTTTGCTCTCATAAATTATTTAAAGAGCTGAGTTGTGTTGAGTCAAGTACCGACATCATTGCACTCGCGGAATTCCCATAAGCGTTCAGTCCTCAACTTCAACCGCCATTAAAAAGTTCCAATACTAATGGTGCCCATTGCAATCTGATTATATGTCCGTCTTGCTTTACCTCTGAGTGACGACTGTATACCAGATCCCTTGACCATTCCTTGCTGCCGCATTCTTTCTAGATCATGATAGTCTATCTGTTCATCTGCATTGTTCCCATGCACCCAGAGCGCCTTCACCACATCCGCCGTAGCATGCATCAATTCGCCCCTTAAAGGTGCGGCATCAGTCAGTCTGTCTGCCTGTTCATTTCCAAACACATCAGAGTGTCATGGAGAAAAGATCCAGAGCATGCTCACAACTCGCGGCCTCTGAATCCATGCATGTCACTGTGCACGAAATATGCCAGTTTTCACCGTTGACAGTATATTTTGAGAATCAGTTACAATCACAATGTGCATATACAGTTTGTTCTCCAACCAGCGGAAAGCAGCAGTAACCACCTCCACCTCCATTCTCAGACTTCAGGTTGTGGTATCATACGCAAAGCTTTCCTTCACTAACCATTGGCCATTTGCTTTTGCTATGAATCGCCAGGCATATTTTATGCCTTTTAACACAGAGCCAAGGTATACATTATCACATCGCCAGGACGAGAGTAGTCATTAATTAATAGCTACATTTCTACTTCCGTAAATCCTGCTTGCTTCTGCCAGTCTTCTAAAGTGTGCACATTTCTCTCATGGTATCTTCTGCCTGAGTTATCCATGATCTTCCTCTCAAAAGCCTGTGTGTGACCTTTGACTGCATCCAGGGAATCAAGCAGGCGGTCTTCCTTGTCCGCAGCTACCTTGAGGTATAACCGTGCCTGCAAAACGCTGAGTCTTGACCCTGCCTGCAAAACGCTGAGACTGTCTGCAATGGTCAGTAGCGCCTGGATGTATCGCATACACACTGTTGTGGTGTCCCTTGTACATTCCAGAATAACCCTCATGGTTTCATTGTGTATGCGCTCTAGTTTCACTAGCTGACTCTTTGAGACAGTGAGCATTCCATGTCCATACTCTACCACTGAAATGATCAAGTGCTGAAAAAGTGTGAATAGCATTTTCTGCTCCATGTACCTTGCTACCATACTCTTCACTGCACTGAGCACCTACTGACACTTTTTAACCACCACTTCGACATGATCGTTAAGGCTGAAAAGTGATTCCCAGGTACTTCAGTCTGCTTCCCCCCCCCCCCCCCCCCCACAGTTCTACCATTTATTGTGAGGCTTAGGGGGTCAGCTTTAACAATCCACTTGTCCACAGCGAACCACAAGACAGATGATACCTTTTGTGGGTTAATTACAGCATTCATCACCGTACACCAAACTATCACTCTGTCCATGTGGCGCAAGGTGTTGATCCCACTGTCTAAGTAAACTCATTTACACGCCTTTGTCTCATTGCGCTGATGAAGCTATACCCACATTTGTATAGACCAATCGGTACTCGGTGGCTGATGAGGTCAGTATCACGCCACTGGCCTTTACTTGCCAAATACGAGGGGGCTTCAAATGAAAACCTAAATGTGTGTATGTGGTTTTTATATTTTTATTTATTTATTTATTTGTATTTTGGTGTGTGTGTTGGTGAATATATTATAAACAAGTAAAGAACAAATGTATCATTTTTCGATGTGGTCTCCACTGCGTTCAATGCAAGTCAACCAGCGCCGATAAAGTGCTTGGATTCCTGTAGACATTTTGTGGTCGCGTGTGTAACCACCTGATGAACCTCTTCACAGAACTCACGCCGTTTTGAAACTTCCTATACCACTCATACACTTGCTGGACTGGCAGGCGTGCAACACCGTACTGCACCTTCACTCATACACTTGCTGGACTGGCAGGCGTGCAACACCATACTGGACCTTCACTCATACACTTGCTGGACTGGCAGGCGTGCAACACCATACTGCACCTTCACTCATACACTTGCTGGACTGGCAGACGTGCAACACCATACTGCACCTTCACTCATACACTTGCTGGACTGACAGGCATGCTTCACTCATACACTTGCTGGACTGACAGGCATGCATCACCATACACTTGCTGGACTGACAGGCATGCATCACCATACACTTGCTGGACTGGCAGTCGTGCAACACCGTACTGCACCTTCACTCATACACTTGCTGGACTGGCAGGCGTGCAACATCATACTGCACCTTCACTCATATACTTGCTGGACTGACAGGCATGCTTCACTCATACACTTGCTGGACTGACAGGCATGCATCACCATACACTTGCTGGACTGACAGGCATGCATCACCATACACTTGCTGGACTGACAGGCATGCTCCACTGTACTGCACCTTCCTATACCACTCATACACTTGCTGGACTGGCAGGCGTGCAACACCATACTGCACCTTCACTCATACACTTGCTGGACTGACAGGCATGCTTCACTCATACACTTGCTGGACTGACAGGCATGCTCCACTCATACACTTGCTGGACTGACAGGCATGCTCCACTCATACACTTGCTGGACTGACAGGCATGCTCCACTCATACACTTGCTGGACTGACAGGCATGCTCCACTCATACACTTGCTGGACTGACAGGCATGCTCCACTCATACACTTGCTGGACTGACAGGCATGCTTCACTCATACACTTGCTGGACTGACAGGCATGCTTCACTCATACACTTGCTGGACTGACAGGCATGCTCCACTCATACACTTGCTGGACTGACAGGCATGCTTCACTCATACACTTGCTGGACTGACAGGCATGCTCCACTCATACACTTGCTGGACTGACAGGCATGCTCCACTCATACACTTGCTGGACTGACAGGCATGCTCCACCGTACTGGACCTTCCTATACCACTCATACACTTGCTGGACTGACAGGCATGCTCCACCGTACTGGACCTTCCTATACCACTCATACACTTGCTGGACTGACAGGCATGCTCCACCGTACTGGACCTTCACTCATACACTTGCTGGACTGACCGGCATGCTCCACCGTACAGGATCTTCACTCATACACTTGCTGGACTGACCGGCATGCTCCACCGTACAGGATCTTCACTCATACACTTGCTGGACTGACCGGCATGCTCCACCGTACTGGACCTTCACTCATACACTTGCTGGACTGACCGGCATGCTCCACCGTACTGGACCTTCACTCATACACTTGCTGGACTGACCGGCATGCTCCACCGTACTGGACCTTCACTCATACACTTGCTGGACTGACCGGCATGCTCCACCGTACTGGACCTTCACTCATACACTTGCTGGACTGACCGGCATGCTCCACCGTACAGGATCTTCACTCATACACTTGCTGGACTGACCGGCATGCTCCACCGTACAGGATCTTCACTCATACACTTGCTGGACTGACCGGCATGCTCCACCATACAGGATCTTCACTCATACACTTGCTGGACTGACCGGCATGCTTCACCGTACTGGACCTTCACTCATACACTTGCTGGACTGACCGGCATGCTTCACCGTACTGGACCTTCACTCATACACTTGCTGGACTGACCGGCATGCTCCACCGTACAGGATCTTCACTCATACACTTGCTGGACTGACCGGCATGCTCCACCGTACTGGACCTTCACTCATACACTTGCTGGACTGACCGGCATGCTCCACCGTACTGGACCTTCACTCATACACTTGCTGGACTGACCGGCATGCTCCACCGTACTGGACCTTCACTCATACACTTGCTGGACTGACCGGCATGCTTCACCGTACTGGACCTTCACTCATACACTTGCTGGACTGACCGGCATGCTCCACCGTACAGGATCTTCACTCATACACTTGCTGGACTGACCGGCATGCTCCACCGTACAGGATCTTCACTCATACACTTGCTGGACTGACCGGCATGCTCCACCGTACTGGACCTTCACTCATACA
Source organism: Cepaea nemoralis (assembly GCA_014155875.1). Taxonomy (NCBI): domain Eukaryota; kingdom Metazoa; phylum Mollusca; class Gastropoda; order Stylommatophora; family Helicidae; genus Cepaea; species Cepaea nemoralis. Next base: position 259,071 of record JACEFZ010000392.1, read on the forward strand.
CTTGCTGGACTGACCGGCATGCTCCACCGTACTGGACCTTCACTCATACACTTGCTGGACTGACAGGCATGCTCCACCGTACTGGACCTTCACTCATACACTTGCTGGACTGACCGGCATGCTCCACCGTACTGGACCTTCACTCATACACTTGCTGGACTGACCGGCATGCTCCACCGTACTGGACCTTCACTCATACACTTGCTGGACTGACAGGCATGCTCCACCGTACTGGACCTTCACTCATACACTTGCTGGACTGACCGGCATGCTCCACCATACTGGACCTTCACTCATACACTTGCTGGACTGACCGGCATGCTCCACCGTACTGGACCTTCACTCATACACTTGCTGGACTGACAGGCATGCTCCACCGTACTGGACCTTCACTCATACACTTGCTGGACTGACCGGCATGCTCCACCGTACTGGACCTTCACTCATACACTTGCTGGACTGACCGGCATGCTCCACTGTACTGGACCTTCACTCATACACTTGCTGGACTGACCGGCATGCTCCACCGTACTGGACCTTCACTCATACACTTGCTGGACTGACCGGCATGCTCCACCGTACTGGACCTTCACTCATACACTTGCTGGACTGACCGGCATGCTCCACCGTACTGGACCTTCACTCATACACTTGCTGGACTGACCGGCATGCTCCACCGTACTGGACCTTCACTCATACACTTGCTGGACTGACCGGCATGCTCCACCGTACTGGACCTTCACTCATACACTTGCTGGACTGACCGGCATGCTCCACCGTACTGGACCTTCACTCATACACTTGCTGTACTGACAGGCATGCTCCACCGTACTGGACCTTCATTTGTCAATGAATTTCTATACATTTCACCTCTTCACTGATTAATAAAAGAACGGATAATTGAAAGCTGCTCCTCTTTGGTGGATATGAAAAAAAGGGTGAGGGGGCGGCCAATTTTAAACTGTTCTTATAAAGCCGCCATGTTCGTCTGCGCCGTAATGTCACTACTTAACACTCTTGACATCTTTAACAACAAAATTTACAGATTACAAAATAATGGCATGGTTACTGTAATTTCCATCACACTTTTAAGGTTTTCATGTGAAGTCACCTCTATTTAAGGATACTTGAGTATGAATTTAAGTGTGAGTTCAGCAAGGACAGTGAGAACTGGGACGACCTGTTACCTCCTCAAGTCTCTTCTTCCATAATACTTGACATACAATCCTGCAAGACATCCATTACACGTTCAGCGAGTTTGATTAACCCAAGTAGTGGCGGCAAATGTAACATTATAAACATTTGGGAGGCCAGCTTTTACAATTCTATTATCCAGTGAGCACCACAAGACAGATGCCTTTTCTGGGTTAATGACAGCATTCATATCCGTACTGAGGCAGTCTTCATCTCGTTTCTGAGGCAGTCTTTCCAGATATGGATACTGTTCAGCAGCACTTTCCACATTTAAGACAATGCAAGAAACAAGATTAAACAATTTTTCGGTAGACACCACTCAACACCACTATCACTTTGTCCATGTGGCACATGATGTTGATCCCACTGTCTAAATAAACTCAGTATAGCACCCATTTACACACCTTTGGCTACACGCCTTTGGCTACACGCCTTGGGCTATTCAACGGAAGCTGTTTCCTGCTGTGGGCTTGTGATCACATTGTGTAGGTCTTACAGCAAGGGAGAACAGGTGGCCAATCAGATCCTCACTTTGGCAAGCGTCGAACCCTGGCGTCGATCCCGTGTCCGACATTGCTCATGACATTACTAGCATAGTTCGCTATCAACTTCGCTTGCGAAATCAGTGGTGATCAGAAAACAACACTACTTCATCAGCTGGGGATTTAAATTGACTAACCATTAGGGAACAGAGCCTTAGGAGTGTCTACCGAAACATTGTTTCATCTTGTTACTTGTATTGTCTTAAATGTGGAAAGTGCTGCTGAACAGTATCCATATCTGGAAAGACTGCCTCAGAAACGAGAGTGAGTAGATGGTCTGGCTGATGGCGATACTCAAAGCGTAGAGAAGAAACCAGGCGGTATTCAGATCACATTGCACCTGAAATAATCAGAATTTGATCTCTTAGGCAGCTACTGAAATAGGGAGGGAGTCTTTGTAGTGGAATGGTACACCACCTGACTTGCGCCTTGAAGGTTTAGTTCTATTCTGTCCTGAGTCGTTCGGTTCACGAATGCAATTTTCTCGGCGACTCCGGGGGTCGTCACTGGAGCTACGGAGTTCGTGCTCTGTGCGTCGCTTTCGACAGGTCGCACTGAGGAAAGAGACCGAGCCATATGGGATAAAACTGGGTGCAATGAAGTCTATACTCTTGCCTTTTACATCAGTTTTGTTTGATTGTTTATTTGTTTGCTTTTTAAGAAGGGGACGGAGCATGTATGAGAATTTCCGGAGTGCAGTGATATCGATTCTTAAATTCATCACTTAGTTACCTTGAACAGTTTATAAAGCTGTGTCTAAAGCAGAAAGAACTGTGTGTTATACAATTTACCAGTTTGCACCGAATATAATTCTATCCGCCATTTCACACCAGAACTCATAAAAACACATTTGTATGCCAGCCACGTCAACATTAGCAATAACAGGATTCGGTCCCCCCACTCAAGTTGTTCTGACCTTCGAACCTTGTCAAACTTGCACGTTGCCTTCAAGTCAAAAATTATTAGATTCGTTTGTTCAGAAAACTTTATGGCGAGATCATGTTTTTCTTTATACAACCATACATCTTAAAGTGCTTGTCAAAAATACACATTTTTGTTACCTTTAGCAGGACATGCGTTGTGCTGTGCTTCGTGATTACATAAAACATCCAAATGAAAGACGTGAGATAAACAGGGAGAAACCAGGGGTGACAGATTTAAAACAACAATGTTCTATTCGGGCCTAAGTACTTGGAGAGTTATTCCAGACATTTCAAGGACGCGTTCCGTGAAATGTGTCATCTTCCAAAAGTATTAAAAGGGTAGAGTGCCTGCCTTATAGTGCAATGATATAGTGCATCCACATTTTACTTAGTTTGTTGATTGGTTATTGCTTTCGTCTCTGTACTGCATGGAGCCGGCTCTGTGTCGAATGGGTTACGGTCGCAATTCGTAATCCCACAAACCGCGTTCCAGACACGGCTGCGGGCGATTACGAAGCAGCCCGCTTTGCGTTGGTTTTCATACAATGGTATGAATGCCGGTCGTTCAGAAAGCAATGACAAAATACTAAACGTAAACTTACCAAGAAATCACACACAGTCCAAAAATGCTGGGGTTGACTGCAACGTCATGTAAAGGATATGAGAACTAACTTCTTATCAATGCTTGTTTAACATGAGATATACATTTGTGATATCAAAGAAAAAGGTGTCACCCAAATGTGAAGTAGAGATATAAGAGAAAATTCTTCACAACGTAGACAGTTTTAAATACCTAAGGGCATTTATAACATCAGATGGAAGATGCACATCATAGGTTAAGAGCAGAATAGGGCAAGCAAAGACTGCATTTCAGAAAATGAAGACTATCTTATGCAATAAGTCACTATCATTGAATGTAAGAAAGAGAGTGCTGAAGTGCTATATAGAACTTGTTTTACTGTATGGCTGTGAATCTTGGAATGTAAATGAACAAATTAAGAAGAGTTTGGAAGCAACCGAGATGTGGTTCCTGAGACGAATGTTGCGAATTCCCTGGACTGCCAAAGTAACTAACGACGACTGCCTGAAAATGGCTAATGAAACTAGAACATTATATAGGCAATGAATGAATCACCCAAAATACGAGAAGTAGATTGTGAGCTTTACTGAAACACGACTACAAGAAACAAATTTAACGTTGCAGCCAAAGCCTTCGTTAGCACAGAACAAACAAACATAAACCGACACAAAACTACACGAAACACACTACATGACAATATTAAACTAATTAAAGGTACTTATCTGAATATGTACCCTTGATGCGACTGACACGCGTTGAACCTTATACAACATTAAGAAAGAGGCAAACAGCTTTATTTGGTCATGTGATGAGAAGAGAGGCATTTGAGAACATTGTGACAACTGGAAAGATCGAGAGGAAGAGAAGCAGAGGCAGACCAAGAGAAATGATGCTGGATGGATTTAGGCGGTGCCATAGAAGAATATCAACAGCGGAGTTGATCCAGAACACCAAAGACTGAGATCTTTGGAGAGTCACGAACGCCTACGCCAGCCGGTATGGCACGTGATGATGATGATGATGATGATGATGATGATGATGATGATGATGATGATGATGATACATTTGTGATGTTATGTTTCCCAAAACGTGTCTCAAACATAGTTTGTATACGTACGCTGCATTTGCCTATCTGTTCTATAAAAATTGTATTCTGTGTGAGTGTGGAAAGGAAAGAGATGCCTATCCAAAATTATTCAGTAAATGTTTCATTGTGTCTGTCATAACCAGTATCATACATACATATACACACTATCTCTCTCTCTCTCTCTCTCTCTCTCTCTCTCTCTCTCTCTCTCTCTCTCTCTCTCTCTCTCTCTCTTTATATATATATATATATATATATATATATATATATATATATATATATATATATATATATATATATAATTGCACCTCCCAATAGTAGAGGAGAGGAAATACACTAGAGAGTGGCAAACAAAGCCTTGATGACTGATTATCCACCAGGATAAGTGGACAACTGTGCAGCTGAGCAGAGCAGGACACTCACTTGTCATGACCGTCGGAAATGGCTGTCAAAGGCAGAGGTAAAAGACCACCATGTGAATGTGGAAAGCAACGGGAAATCACCAGATTATCTTCCCAAGACTCCATGAATAAACACATATCAGAGGCAGTGAACAACGTTAATGGCTGTCTTAGGACATCCTCGTCCGGTAGGGACAGTCATAAGCCACAGGTGATACCAGACCTTCGTTCAGCTATTGATGGCAAACTCATAACGAATAAATGTAATATACAGAATCAATTGTAAAATAGGAAATAAATTTACAATAGAACCGTGGAACATTAGGATATTAAATGAATTAGGAAAGTTGAATAATGGTAAAGAGAAATGGAAAGCATGAAAATGAATATCTTAGGCATAAATGAGATGAAATAGAAGGGATCAGGTAAAATCATAATTGACAAATACACACTGACTTATTCTGGAAGGGAACACACGAAAAAGGAGTAGGACTAATATTTGGTTTTTAAAAAAAAATCCAAGCAATTTAATGGTTACTGGTGAATCTCAAACATATTTATTATGTCAAAATCAAGGCCAACCAATACATTAAAATATTATACAAGTATACGCAATAACAACAAGCAGTAGTGACGAACAAATACAACAGATTTACAATGAAGTAGAAATGGCGATGTCTCAAATTATGTCACAAGAAATAAAAATAATACTGGGAGATTTTAATGCAAAAGTATGAAAGGGAAATGTGGAGGATGTAGTGGGAAATTCTGGTTTAGTTACAAGAAATGAAAGATGAAAGAAACTAACAGAAGGGCAAATATCAATGATATGATCATTGAAAACACCTGGTTTAAGGACGACTTTACACTCGGAAGAGCCTTGAATACTAAACCAACCTGAATACATACTTATTAATAAAAGTTTTATAAATGCGTTAATTAATGTTAAAACCATGCCTGGTGTGACTGTAATAGTGATCATGCACCACTAGGTTGATAAATAGCAATAAGACTGAAGAGAGGAAAGAGAGTGTTTACGAACATAAGACTTAATAAAGATGTTCTGAAAGCAGATAAAGAAATTCAAGAACAATACAGAGTGATTGTGACAAATAGTTACAATGCAATAACTGAAATACAGCATATAAATGAACAATGGGAAATGTTAAGGGACTCCATTCAGCAGACAAGCAAAGAAATATTACCTGAGAGAAGCCGGAAAGCTACGAAAACATAGATGACTGAAGAAATCTTAAAGTTGATGGACAAAAGAAAATAGAATAAAAATGACAAAGCAAGAGTATAAGATATATAAAGAAATAAGAGATAAATGTGTAAAAGCAAAAGAAAGCTGATTAAATGAGCAGTGCAAGAAAATTGAATTAAATTCTATTAAAGATACAAAAAAATATGTACAGACAAATCAGTGAGCTGACGGGAAGAAAAATAAAAGTAGATTATGGGTGTTTGAAATCAAAAGCAGGAAAGGTATTATTAGAGGAAGGTGCTATAATGTATAGGTGGAATGAGTATATAAGAGAATAATATGGTGGAGAAAGGGAAGAATTAGCCTAAGAAAGTAACTTAAAAGGCCTACTTATTCGAACAGACGAAGTCGCTGACGCTGTCAAACATGAAGAAAGGAAACACAGCTAGTCCAGATGGAATCACAATAGACGAATTAAAAGTTTAAGGAGAATTTGGAGCAGATATATAACCAAAATGTTGAAAGATATTTACAGCAGTGGGTAATTACCGAGTGATATGATGAAATCTATAATTATAGCTATAGCAAAAAGACCAGGAGCAATCGAATGCAAAGATGTTAGTACAATTAATCTAATAAACCATGTCACTAAGCTTCTACTCAGAATTATAAGAAAGAAAATAAAAATGGAAATGGTGAAGGACAGTATGGATTTGTGGAAGGAGAGGGTACAAACAATGCAAAATATATATTACGAACACTAATATAAAGATCAATGGAGATATAGAAAACCATATATTTGTGTTTCATAGATTATACCAAGGCATTAGATAAAGTAAAACATAACGAACTTATTAAAATGTTGGAAGATATCAACATTGATGGCAAATATAGGAATTTTTTTTAAAAACAAAACTCAACGCATCGTTTATGTACAAAACATTCTACAGATCTTAAACAATGTCGATGTACAAGACTTTCTACAGAACTTAAATAATGTCTATGTACGGAATATCTACAGAACACAACACAATGTCTATTTGCAGAACCGTCTACAGAACACAAGACTTTGTCTATATGCATTACATCTACAGAACGCAACACATTGTCTATGCACAGAACCATATGCAGAACACAACACATCGTCTATGTGCAATACTTTCTACAGAACATAACACATTGTCTTTCCTCTGTGACTCGTACTGGCAGACAGCACTCTTCCCTCTGATGTAGTGCCTGTCTGACCTTAAAATCCAATAACCGGATGTCGAAATATAATTTTCACGATGATAACAAAGTCAACCCACCTTGTTTGCCAGTTTATACAGCACTGCTGGCTGGGTTACAGATTTCCCCTCTACAGTCGTGTTGTGGGAGTGTGAGGAATGTGTTTCCTCCCGCCTGAACAGCCCAGGAAAGTTGTTGACTGTCAACAGTGTTTACAAAAGTTAAGTGCCTAATTATTTTCTCCTCGCGTTCTTTCGTTGTGCTGTACTTTTATTTCTTTAGTTCCCTATTTCTTGCTCTCTTTAGTTCCGTTATGTTTTTATGGCTTTTATTGCTCTATTTCTTACTCTATTTAGTTCCTTTTATTTTGGTTTTTTTTGCTTTTATTGCTCTATTTCCTGCTCTCTATAGTTCTGTTATGTCTTTCTGGCTTGTATATCACTATTTATGGCTACGTGTAGATTCCATATGAGTAGATGTCTTTAATTTGTTAATTCCCATACCTTCTTTAACTTAGTTACTTAATAATGCATATTGTTTCTGTTATTGTCGTTGCTGTCTAAAACTAGCGTTAAAAGAGAGAGATCAGAAGGACGAAATGTCAGACTGCCTGCGTTCCCATTTCCTAACCCTGTGAAAATAAAGTTCCTTCGTTCGTTCGTTCGTAGTTCCTCTGTTTCGTGTAGCTGTTCACTTAAATTCTGCTAATCTTTTTTTTCTTCTTCCCCTCCTCTTTTTAAACCTTTTTCTTCTTTTCCTCCTTCTCCGCCCCCCTCTTATTCTCTTCCTTTTGATTCCCTTCCTTCTACTTCTTCTTCTTCTTCTTCTTCTTCTTCTTCTTCTTCTTCTTCTTCTTCTTCTTCTTCTTCTTCTTCTTCTTCTTCTTCTTCTTCTTCTTCTTCTTCTTTTTCTTCTTCTGCTTCTTCCTCCTCCTCCTCCTCCTCCTCCTCCTCCTCCTCCTCCTCCTATTCTTCTCCTTCTTTATCTTCTTCTTCATCTCCCCTTCTCTTTCTCATTCCTCTTCTTCTTTTCCTCCTCCTCCGCCACCTCCCCCTTCTTCTTCTTGACCTGGAGGTGGCACCGGCACGCATAACTCTATAATCCACTCTGGCTTCTGCTATGTTGATGAAGTCGATGCTTCCTATATTAATATTTGTGGCACAGGTGCGTAGGCTATTGTTTTGGGCACTTTATAAGAAGACATAAACTAGATAACTTGGTGACAACTGACAAGACTGAAGTAACAAGAAAGGGAAAGGAAGAGAAGTAAATACCTGGATGGCTTGGCCACGTAGCATGGTCGAGACAAAACACGGAGCTGATCCACGACTCAGGTGATCGTGCAAGATGGCGAAACATGACCGCTCACGTTTATCGGCATGGCACACGAAGATGATGATTGATAACTCAGGTGGTTAAAATACCATAGTTATTACTTGTCAATGTCACACGCCATAGTAATGTGGGTAGCAGTATTTTCTTTTATCACGGAATCATTTCCCGTTACTATTTCCATTCCGAAGAGATCACAGAGAACATTACAAAATAGTTGATTGGGAGATGTGGAGAGAAATTTACTTTCCCATAGTTTCTGTTTAATTTCTGCGCTGGAACGTTTCGGAATTGTTCCTTCTTTTGTCGGTCCATTTCCTTGCTGTCTGTTAGTTTCAGGTTAAGAAGAGCGTTCTGAAAAGTCGGTTATGTCACGTATCTACCATCCACCGGGTGCTGTCTTCCCGGCTTATGTGAATGAGACTGCATTCTATGGGGTGGTGGCTGATGGTAGTTGCTACATGATGTCAAAGCATTTATTTGCTGCTTCTATTTTTCATAGTTTTTTTTTTAATGCAGTCAACATCAGCATTTTTCAGCTGCTGTTGATGTACTAGGCAAGATTTCGCTCAGTAGTTTGCCATTGCTTTCTGAGCGACAGGCTCGCATACCCCATAATTACCAACGCGGCGAGAACCGCTACTGATTCTCGCGCAGGTTACGCTACTCACGAGAATATATGGGATTACGGAGAAAGATGTTAACACCTAGGCCAGGAAGACCGGAATTTTTCTTAATAATAGTACGACAGCTTATTTTACGATATTATCATTCATTATCTTGTCTCTTCTTGTTAAGCTAAATAATGACAAGTAAACATTTAGTCTGTGGTGTTACAATTTCTCACCGCTTGCTTCTTTAAAGTGAAGAGAACCGGGTTGTGGGTTGTCGTGGGTGAGAATGACTGTCTCGTCCATAGTCTGTTCAGTCTTGGGTTAGGATAATCATCATCATCAAGTGCCTTGCTGACTGTCGTGGGTGATCATTCTTCTCCACATGTCGTGATCTCAAATAGCAGTATCAGTTTGTGCGCTGACACCCTTCCCCGCCATGCCACAAGGCTGTTAAGAATTTTGTCTCGCTGTTTTCTTCTGTCTCTCTTTCCACAAACCTTCCCACTTGTCACAAGACGCTCTAGTTTTTGTCGTCTCATAATGTATCGGTTAGTATCGAGGAATTAAAAGAAAAACATTTACTCTTAACCTGTTGATTTATTTGGTTGTTTCAGGATTTGAGGTTATAAGATTGAGCACAACCCACTACTGGCAACGCTGATTGTATTCCGGTGCGAATGCTCGGGCCTTGTCCACGTCAGATTGGAAGCACTAGACTCGAGTTTCGCTCTCGTTTTAGCTCGTCAGTAGTGCATATCAATAACTGGACCCGGAATCGAACTCGGGATCATTGGCGTATGAGGCGGGTGTGACCACTTGACTACGATGCTCACGTTAGACGTGACCAAACTATCACACTACAATATCATTACGCCAACCATTGTCACCCATCTGAACATATTCCCAACGTGGCGGCGGCTTGGTCAAGCAGCCTTGACCCTTCAACCCACAAATACCCTACAGGCAGACACCAGCAATGGCACGGATGTAGTAACAGAAGTACATCAACAAAATGTTGCCGTGGAGACAAGCGCGCTAGATAAATCAGTTTGCTGGCAGATACCGGATGTTTACTTTTGGGTCGAGGATGTCAATTATTCTTCATCGTTCGATCACAAGAACAGATAAGTGAGATGTGGTATGTGGTATGTCAGATAAGACGCTAAGTGGCCGACACAGTGGTCATTGTTCCATTCCTCTGTGATGATGAGATATTTTGTTGTTCAGAGACCTGGTCTGCTAGGTAGATCTAGCCTACATTAGGTACCAGAAATATTCATGGGAAGAAAAGGCGGCTGGCGTTATATTGTTCTCATCCCCAGTCGATAGGAGATTTAAACATGGCACTAGCGCTACATACCCAAAAGGCTCATGGCATGAAAATAGGCCATTTACTTTACAGGAATAGATACCACTGTCATTCGCATGGTCAACAGTGTCATATATTTTTGAAGGGAGTGGGAGATCACTGTAGTGCATGCCCCATCTCTAACAAAAGAAGTAGAGCCCCATCCTCTTCTATCTTCAATAACCCCAGAATATGAACCTTGAGTTATCTGCAGGCCTCGTTCTATTAAGTATTGTCTAGGAGATATAGATTATGGCCCTGGTGAGAATGGTAATTACTAACTGGGATTCTGCCCCTTCTCCAAGGATTCTTTAGCTCTGGAGCCCCCTTTTTGTTTATCAAATCTGAGGAAAGTCTGGAGAATTTTCTCAGCCTGATTTAGATGAAGAAAACATGGATATTGAGCAGTTGATAGATCTAGAGTCTTCTCTCCCCCATTTTAGTAAGTCATTATGAGTGTAGTTATTTTTAAACAATCAAACACATAATCAATCACATTAGATTCTGACAACATGATGTACAAAGAAGTTGTTGACTCACAGATAGGTTTGAACTGATAAATTAACAGAAGGTCAATTCATGTTAATCATTTATTGACTGGGCCTGAGCCTTCTGGTCAGTACATACATTTCTATTGTGATTTACACAACATAATAGAAAAGTTGCATATTGGACCAGTCACACAGACCATCAATAAACAAGCATCAATACATGAGATGTCAACAAGTGTGAAACATAGTAACATTTTGATGTTGTACATATTAAGTGTGAAAATGATTCAACAATTAAATATCAGTTCCCTGAAATTGGGTGTGGTGTGTACCAAGGAAAAATGTAACCTGGTGACTGGACGATTAGGTAAGCCAGGGTCCATTGACTGATGGATCCACTTCAGGTCTGCCCGTATAGCTCCACTGAAGGCCTCCCCATACTCTGCTCATGGCCAAGTTATCCTCCATCTCACTTGTGGTTCATCTCTTTCTCTCGGCTTCCCTCTTTCAGGTCTGATTTAGGTGGTTAGTTTGCTGATGTGTTGGGTGGTTGTTGGTATGTAGCCAACCAAGATCACTGATGAATATTCACATAAATATATACATTCCTACCAATACAATATTCTAGAAGTAGGTCGGAAGAAATCTAAATTCCTGAAGTAGGAACCAGTTCCCCTCCCCTCCTTTTTCTCTAATCTAGTGTTGGGTTAATTTGGGGTGGTCAGAGTTTATCACACTGTGTACGCCTTGTATCAACTTGTTCCTGCTGTATGTAAGTCCTCATTTGACCTGGGGTCAGTGAACGTGTACAGTAAGACAGTGACAAGAGTGAGAAGGTGTCAAGATGCATGAAAATAAATGACATACATTTATAACATTTCTTCCACTCAATGGTGTTTATAATGTGTATAAATAATTCACTGTGTTTTCCCAATTAACTTCTTCTTCTTTTGGTGTCTAATAACTCTCTCCCATTATCTGTTGTTGTTGTGATGTTGAGTGTTGGGTTGTGTGGTGATGAGTGGTGTTGAGTGGTGTTGTGTTTTAAGTTATGTGGAGTAATGAGTTAAGTTCACTTCGTGTGATGGAGTTCCACGAAGCTCAACTCTTCTGATGTAATGCAGTTCATAAGTGCTCTTATCTAATTAACATTTGACATAAATATAAATATTTATCCTTCAAACCCTATCCATTCAATAGATGAAGCAGAAAGAAAAGATTGGATTTCTCTCTCAACTTTCTAAATTGAAAATAGACATAGATAAGTCTGTTTTAAAACAAGGCACCTGTTCTAGTCCACGAACCGTCATTTTCGCTGTAGATAGTGATAGCATCTTTAACAATGTTTCTGGTGAAATGCACAAGATTGCTTTAGAATCATCACTTCGTACAGTTGTTCAGAATAGAATGGAGTAGTATAATGCACTTCTTAAAGTTAATAATTATCTTTAAGAATATCAGAGATTGCAGTTTCATCGAAGCGAATATTAGAGTCAGTTTGCCCGGGAACGGCCCTGCGTCGTTAGAATCTACAGTCGAGCATTTTTTTTACATTTCAGAGGTTTTAATTAATAATAATACATTTCAATTGACATTACAAACACGGGTTACCATTACTTGATACCTGATACATCGGGTTCTTAGTCTAATCTCGGGAATCACAAGCTTACCTCAGATCTAGACACCCCGCAATTCCATGTTTGAAAATTTGGTCACACCAGCTTCTCACATCTGTTCATCAGAATGGTTGCAGAAAAGTGCGCTAATTATCATATGCTAAATATGCGTTGGCGCGAAAGCGGGTCACATGTCGATTTCGTCCAATGGGTTTCCGAGCTTTGTCTGATGAAATCTTTCTAAGAATCCACGTCATCTGTCACTTTTGCAGTTCCAGTTTCGATGTTAAGTTTTAAGTCCTAGTCTCCGTTTGCGATTGTGAAGTCAATTTCTTTTAATGTTGTTTCCTCTTCTTGCGGCATGTTTTGGTAACTGAATAATGGTGGTTAGCGTTATGCCACAAACAGTGAAATTGCACGTGCGAAATCATCACCTCCGCTATTTTGTTTTACGCTACCCATATGTCCCACGACCCCTCGCAGAAACACAAATCTGCGTTTTGTATCATCATCGTCGTCATCATCATCATCATCATCATCATCATCATCATCATCATCATCATCATCATCATCATCATCATCATCATCATCATCATCATCATCATCATCATCATCATCATCATCATCATCATCATCATTGTCACATGCCTGTGGTCATAGACAGTAAGGTGAGTGACCTGGCTACGAGGAAAACAATCAACCCTCAGAAATAATGGGGCGGATATGAGTGGAAGGCCCCAGGGGGGATGGGTCGAAAGACAGTTGTGTGTTGTGTGAAGTGAGGAGACTAAAAAGTCAGTGAGAGAAGAGACCGACTGCGGGTCAGGTCGTTTGAGAGAGTCGAGTTTGAGATACCGAAGGAGTCGGTAGTCCACGTATAACGGGGTTGTGTTGTTCTCCGAGTTGTGAAGACAGGCCTGAACCAGAGTGGGTTCTATAGTTGAGCAGTGGCTCCAACCCAATGTGTGGGTTGTATTGTGGGAGATCCAGCCGTGGATAGTAGCTGGATTACCTGTCTTGTGAATGTGATGAGTAGCAGGCCGTGAGAAGGCATTGATGTGTGCTGGTTAAATTGTGAGGAGGATATTTATATTCTATGGATTACATTGTTTCTGGATGTATAATCATGTTCCGTGTGTCCGTCTTATTTCTGTAATAAAGGATTATGTGCGCCAACGGAATCTTGTTTAATGCCTGGTGAATATGCACTGCGGGGGTGAGTTGGATTAAGAGTCAGTTAGATATCTCCATTGACACACCATGAACATCGTTACCTAGACAACGACAATCACACGACAATATCAAGCAAAGATAATCAAGAACATTGATATTATCATCAAGAACGACGTGTGACATTCTGGGGTCTGTCCTGGCAAGAACGACGGGGATATATTGAGAAACCCATTGCATTATAGACATTGGTGTCATTCTGAGATATTTGTGGGCTCTTCGCTGAAAGAGAGGAGTTATTATCGGTGACTTCGTTCCATCAATTTAGACAGTACTGCGTCACGAGATTAACAGCAATTCTTTTGTGTGTGTAAGACGCCACATCGAAGAAAAACTGTCAGCGCGCGGGGAGGGTACGCGGCGGAAATCACAAGATAGCAGACAGTTCAAGTGAAGTTCACGACAGGTAAATTAACGCAGCACAAATCGACCGGGAGAGTCGATTGCAGTAGCAGGGGTGTTTGGTCACGGACAGCACAGAGGAAATGTCGCGTGGACAGTGAGGGGTTTGCAACAAGTGAGGTCAGTCCTAGTGTGTGTGTGTTTGACAGGATTGAACCAAAGATTGAAGACAGCGAGCAATTTCGTCTCAACATCCTGTGTGTGGTGGGATATTTGGTGTGTGTGTGCTGGAGGCAAGCGCACTGTGTTGTCGCAAGTTGACTGGTCAAGATTTTTCGACGCAGTAAATAGGACGGGTGGGTACACCAGCGTCCAGGTACTGGGGAAGTACATGTTTGGAAAACAGAGAAAAATTGGCAGTCGCTGATTTGACGGACAGTTGACTGAAGGGGATAGTAACGGTACCCCTACCGCAGCCGGGTGGGGCTGTCAAGATTGTGTGCAAACTGTTTTTACGAAGGAATTTTTCACTGAGAGTGATAAAGAGAAATTGAGGTGACATTGTGAGTTGGGGGTGGAAGGAGGAAAGGTACTCAGAAAAAATTTCCACGGCCTAGTGTGGTCAAGATGACTCATTGTGAATGAACAAAACAAGGTTGTTTTGAAAGAAAGCCAGATTTTATGTTTCGCCTTTGTTGAACTGTTCTATTATTGTCATCATTATTCTGTTATGAGCAAACAGTTTTAACGTCTCATCATCGCAACCATGGTTGTATTGCTTTGCCAATAAGGATTTATATACCCAAATTTAAAGCGCTGAACATTGGCTGCCATTCTCCTTTTCTTTTTGGTGAATCTTGTCGGATAACGGAAATCCATAACATTAATGATACAGCGAAGCGCCATCTCCGCAACGAGAGTAACAACAAATCGAAAGAACACTTTGGATTATTACTGTGGTGCCACCACGTACAGAGAAAGTACAATAACGTTACGGACTGTGTCGAGACAGAACAGTTTGGATATCACTATCATCTTCAACTTTTGTCGACAGTTGGAACTTGTGATCACCACGTGAATTCAGGAACCACTCAACAAATCAATCAGTCCTTTTGAAATCTAGTGTCGTAGACATTTCCAGCGGATTGCGAATAACTATTAAAACGAACAAAAACTTTGGTGACTGAATAAAAAGAACTTTTGGCGACGGATTAATAGGCCCATATTTGTCGGCCAACCAGTTACACATTATTATTTTTTATTGTTTTGCTCCCATCGTCATATTTATTGTTGTCGGGTGTTACGCAATTATTTGTATGTGGTCCAGTGTTTGTCAAGAGTAGGGGTTTTTTGTGTTGCTTCTCGAAGGCCGGGAGGCGGGGCGAAAATTTATTTTCTTACTGTGCACCATGTGTTTTCTGGGAAGTAAATCGTAAGGTCGGTTTGTTTGATTCTGCAGTGAAGCAGGGTGGTCCTAGATTATATACCGTGCCTTTTGGGTCTAACGTAAGATCTGTGTATATTTTCAGTATATATTCCTTTTCTTTCTCTCTTTCTTTTCGTTATATTTACATATGATATTTGTTGTGTTCGGATATATGTTTTTATTGTGATCTTTCGTCATTCTGCTGTCTAGTGGTCTTTGTCAGTTTAAATTTATATATTACGCGCACTGTGGGTGTCCCTACACAAGCTTGTGGTTGTTACTGTGGTTTATTTCTGTGTCATCATCGTCTCCGTGTACTCAGCTTGTGAAGTCTAGCGTTGGATAGTCATCACTTAGTGTTATCATCCATTTGTTTGTATATGTATTTATATGTATGTTTAACAATATTTCCAGGGACTTCATGAACTTGTGGTCATAGATATATAGATATAAGGGAGTATAGGTGATACTTCCCCCCTCACTACCTAGTGCTTATAGAGTGACTGGGTGAGTACAGAGTGATATTTTAGCACTACGAATTTACGTACACAAGGAGTAGTGGTGTACTTAGGGAGGGCACACAAAGACTAGTAGCAGAGTCTTTACATTTATAATTGCCTGACAGACAGCAACGTGTCCACAAGTACAAGATGCCTACTTTAATGGAATATATTGAAGCAGGTGAACGAATAGGCCTGAAAGGTAAAGAGTTACAGGAGTATGCAGAAGCAAAAGAACAAAAGCAGACGGAAAGAGAGGAGAGGCAGAATGAACGCGAGGCAAAGCGTCTACAGGAAGAGAAAGAGACACAAGTAAAACTAGCTGAAATGGAAAACAAGCGTCTACAGGAAGAGAGAGAGACACAAATGGAACTTGAAAAGTTAAAACACACAAATGCGGTGGAAATCGAGAGAGAGAAGATTAAAATGGAAGCTGAAATTGCACTAAAAAAACTAGAACTATCTTCGAAAGGTCAAAGTGAGGAAAGCAGAAGACCTTCGCAGTCGTCACAGAGATTAAAACTGCCATACTTTACGGACCGAGACAACCTTGAAGCTTATCTTGACAGATATCAGGCATCAGCGAAAGTGTTAGGCATCCCCGAAGAACAGTATGCTATTAGACTAGGGGAGCTTCTTACGGGTAAGGCACTAGACACCATGTTCAATTTACCTGTAGAAGAAAGAAACAACTACACTATCTTACGTCAACGTTTGCTGACAAAGTTCCAACTAACTGAGCATGGATATAGGACAAAGTTTAGACAGTTAGGGCCAGAGACAAATCAAGATTTCACAGACTTTGTTAACACAGTAAAGAATACATTTAACAAATGGATGGAGCTCGCAGAAGTAGGGAAAGATTTTAATAAATTAGTAGATCTAATGTTAAGAGACAAGGTAGTATCTGCATGCAATTCTAATTTAGTGGCGTTCTTTGAGGAACGGAAGCCAAAGGACATAGACACAATGTCTCAGTTAGGGCAAAACTACATGACTGCACATCCTAACGTATCTATTGGGAAACTAATGAGTGAGGAAATAGTCTGTGCAGCGTACACTAAACAGGACCAGAATCCAGTCATCAGACCAAGGGCGAAAAGTGTGGATTCAGCACAGAAAGGTGAGCAGCAAGAACTTCAAGATAATGGTTTCCGAGGAAACAATGTTGGTAGAGTAGGACGGTACCCATATAGAAGAGGGAACTTCCAGAGACGTCCAAATTATGCCGGATGTTGGAATTGTGGGAGCTGGAGACACAAGGCAGCAGAGTGTGATGCACAACCATCAGATGGACCAACGAACAACACTAAAAGGGAGATTACTTGTTTCAAATGTGGAAAGAAGGGGCATATCAGCCATCAATGTAGGATGAGAGAAACAGAGCACTCAAATGCAGCGCAAGTAATTGAGACGCTGAACAATGAAGATTGTAGTGGGTGCAAACCTCTTTTTGAAAAAGACAGTCAGCCAGTCCTAATATGTGGTCATACAGTGAAAGCAGGATCAGCAGTGCATGAAGGAGGCAGTTTGAAGCTGCATCAGGGATTTGTCAATGATAGACCAGCGTTAACAATTAGGGATTCCGGATGTACGTCTATCGGAGTGAGGAGAAGTTTAATAGATCCCTCGGATTATACAGGGAAAAAGATTAGATGCATAACATTCAACGGCACAGTAGAGTTCTACCCAGTAGCCATAATAACAGTAAAAACACCATATATCACTGGAAGAGTGACAGCGTGTGTTTTGGACTCACCAGTGGCTGATTTGATCATAGGAAATGTTATAGGAGTTAAAGAGTGTACAGAAGAGGAAGTAGTTTATTGGGACCAAAAATATAGTGTAAGCAGTAACGAGGTAGTTACCACAAGAGAACCTAAATTAGAGAGTATAGCTGAGGTAGGAGAGGCACTTGAAGTAGACACAGGAACTCAGGACAAGGATAGTACAGCAGAGCAGATGAGAATGGATCCCATATATAGTGCTAGTGAATCCCAGAGACAAGATACTACTCTGAACAAATTTTCCCAAGGGTGTAGGAGAGTAGAACATAGGCAGTCAAAGAAAGGTAGATGGTGCTTCGAGAGGAAGAACAATGTTCTCACTCGCAGGTTTTCAGATAGCAGAACTGCACGTGGGCAAGGAGCAGTACCTTTAGCACATAGAGACCGATATACTAGAACAGCTCAGGATAGTGCATGTGCAGGGCACATAGGCATAAGGCGTATGCAGCAGAAAGCAAGGTGCCAGGTATATGGGCCAAGATTGAATAAAGAGTTCAGACTAAACAGAGACTCAAGTGTAACGGTGCAATATGCAGATAGGAAAGTTGAGTCAGGTCAAAAGAGTGTTCGCGACATTACTGACCCAGGGCTAGGGATAGCAAACAGATGTTGTAATTGTAGAGGTACCATGAGTCATGGGTACATGAAAGGTAGACACAGCATCGACAGGAATCAGAGGAGGGTTAATGCAAGAACAGAACCACCTGATATAGAGTCGGTACACAAATAGTATTGTGGGGTCGTGAAGTAGTAAGAAACCTGTGGGTACATAAGTATAATGCTTTCCTATGATGTATTATTATTATGTGATGTATTAGTTCATGCATTGATACACAAGATAGAAAGATGGTTGTATTTATGTGTGACGAATATAGGAGTATACTATGAGCATTTGATGTATTATGTAGTGTGGTAGCTAGAGTGAGGTGGAGCCATACTTAGGGCTACCCAGGCTATATGTCTGGGTCACATGTTTAGTAAGTTTTAGTCTCCCAATATTTGAAAACGAAGTTTTCTTTTAAGAGGGGGGTGATGACATAAGCCTGGGTCATTGACATTGAGTTGAGTGACCGGGCATGAGAAAGAATGGAGATGAAAGTGGGAGACAGTAAGGTGAGTGACCTGGCTACGAGGAAAACAATCAACCCTCAGAAATAATGGGGCGGATATGAGTGGAAGGCCCCAGGGGGGATGGGTCGAAAGACAGTTGTGTGTTGTGTGAAGTGAGGAGACTGGAAAGTCAGTGAGAGAAGAGACCGACTGCGGGTCAGGTCGTTTGAGAGAGTTGAGTTTGAGATACCGAAGGAGTCGGTAGTCCACGTACAACGGGGTTGTGTTGTTCTCCGAGTTGTGAAGACAGGCCTGAACCAGAGTGGGTTCTATAGTTGAGCAGTGGCTCCAACCCAATGTGTGGGTTGTATTGTGGGAGATCCAGCCGTGGATAGTAGCTGGATTACCTGTCTTGTGAATGTGATGAGTAGCAGGCCGTGAGAAGGCATTGATGTGTGCTGGTTAAATTGTGAGGAGGATATTTATATTCTATGGATTACATTGTTTCTGGATGTATAATCATGTTCCGTGTGTCCGTCTTATTTCTGTAATAAAGGATTATGTGCGCCAACGGAATCTTGTTTAATGCCTGGTGAATATGCACTGCGGGGGTGAGTTGGATTAAGAGTCAGTTAGATATCTCCATTGACACACCATGAACATCGTTACCTAGACAACGACAATCACACGACAATATCAAGCAAAGATAATCAAGAACATTGATATTATCATCAAGAACGACGTGTCACAATCATCATCATCATCATCATCATCATCATCATCATCATCATCATGAAGTGCCCTGCCAGCTGGCATAGGCGTTCATGTGTCAGCACAGATCTCGGTCTTGTTATCTGGATCAACTCTGCTGATGATATTCACCATATATGATTCATGCTACTAATACATATCACAAATACTATTTTATAACCAAGGTAAGTGAAAACATTAAAAGAACATGTTCACCCAATGACCAAGATCTCTGCTGGATGAACCCTCACAATGAATGCAAATTGTGAACAGTGCGAAAGAGCTACAGTTCCACTCACATTATAAGTACTCGAGGCGGTTAACACGGTCAACAAACACCCAAAAAAGTCGAATTTATCCGCCGAAAAGCGCATTATTGTAGCTCTGCTGTAAACAGGAACATCGTATTTAATGTCCAAAACAAAAATGTCTTACAAACGAAGAAGATGAAGTAGAAGAGTATTATAAGTACTGATGTTCTTTAACATCCCTTGCACTCCGATCACTTTCCTGGTAAATTTAACAGCGACTATTTGCCAGTCCAATGTTTATTGGCAAGTTCCTCGAGAAGTTTGTGTGCTGTTGCACTTTCTTGGTCCCATCCATCATCAATCAGAAGTCTTGCATTCTTACTGCTTATGATCGTTCATTCTGTTGAAACTCCTCATTTTGGCCTGGATCTATATGGGCGTCCATACTGCACATTCGATCCAACAAACATATCTATCAAACAATTAGAAAATAAAGACACAACCACCAACACATCAACCAAATAATCAAACAACCGACCAACAATGCAGTCTACCACCCAATCATTCAGCCAACAAATAAATGAATCAATCTACCACAAAAGCAGTAAATGAATCGATCAACTACCTAAACAATCAATCAGTTAATCAAATGACCAACCAAAAAACAAACAAACAAACAAACTTCGCACCAATCAACCTATTATTATGCCAATCAATACTTCAATTCATCAATCAATCAATAAAGTAATTAGTTAACCATCCAACCAGTTAACCAATCGATCTATTAACTAATCAATCAATCAACGAATGAAACTATCAATCTACTAACCAACAAAAAAATCAATCAGCAAAGCAAGAAACAATCCTGCCAACGAACCTGTCAACAAAGTATCCAATAAACCAATGAATCTACCATTCAGTCATAGCACCTGTCTGCCAATTAACTGGCATGAACTATGCAAACAACCAATCAATCAACCAATCAAGGAACTAATCAAATATGCAGCTTGTCAAACATACAACCAGCAAAATAGCCTTGTCATTCTTACCATGGAGATATTCTATGATGGTACCATGTGTGGGTGTGCAAATAAACAGTCAGAAAAGTGCATCTACACCCCAAAGTATAAAAAAAGGGGGGTTTAAAGGCAAATGGGTCGATGTCACTGCGTCAGACTTTATTTATGCCATATGGCTCAGTCTCTTTCAGCAGACCGGTTTTCCCAAAGCGTCGCACAAAGCACGAACTCCGTAACTCCAGCGACGGCCCAAGGGAGTCACCGAGAAAATTGCAAAAGTGAACCGTACGGCGTGACCCGGAATCGAACCTACAACCGCCGGGGCGCGAGGCAGGTGGCGTGACATCGCCACGGAGCGTCCTACCCCAAGATATTACAAACTCGAGTAATAGAGATGGGGGGGGGGGGGGATATCGATCACGTGACTGGCAACCGATAATGTTCTCGCGTACACTGTACACTCGACCGAGTAACTCGAGACGCAACTTTCGTCTGTATATTTCAGACAGTGTAACATATTATTGGTTTATTCTACATTTTTTCAAATCAAAACATGCTAGTGTGTAGGTACACAACTGATATTTCGTATTTGAGATCTGAAAAATGTATACAATTATCTGCCTGCCTGTCTGCCTGCCTGCCTGCCTGCTTGCCTGCCTGCCTGCCTGCCTGCCTGCCTGCGTGTCTGTCTGTCTGTCTGTCTGTCTGTCTGTCTTTCTGTCTGTCTGTCTGTCGATCCGTTCCTCTGTCTCTCTGTAGGTCAGTCCCTCTGTCTGTCTGTTTGTCTGTCTGTCTGTAAGTGAACCCCTCCGTCTGTCTGTAGATTTGTCCTTGTGTACGTCTGTCTGTCGGTCTGTCCGTTTGAATCTATTCCAACTACGTGCGAAGATTTGCAGCAGCGCTATTTGGCCCAAAGAATGAAAGAGAACAATGTATGTCAATCTCTTAAAGAAAGTAACATTGTGAACTGAGCACCAGTTATCGTGATGTTGCAGAAATAAGTCAAGTCAGCAAATCCTAAAACAGATCAACAAGTTGACTGAAAGGAATTCACAATATGAAATAAAAGACACTAGGTAGGTCTCAGAGAGTGCAGAGGAACCACAGACCATATCTTCTCTATGAGAAGCATCTTTGAAAATGCAAATAATACAATGTAGATCTTTATACATACTAGTTTCATCGATTATAGTAAGGCCTTCGACTTTCTTCGGCACAAAAAGTATGAAACATCAGTAGAGATATACGATTTCCTTGCATTTGATGTACTTAACTGCAATATTATACAGTGAACAACGAACAGCTGTCGGAGAGGATAGTGAAACATCAGATTGATTTGAGGTGCACATGACGGCAAGGGAGGACGATATTCTCTCCCAATACATGAGAAGAAAATGTAATAAGAAAGTGTAATAGTAAACGCCATAAATGCTGAGTCAAGTGTCAATTTTGAACCACTCATAGTTGGTGGAAAGGTACTTCCAGAAATCAGATATGCAAATTCTACAGTCCTTTTCTCAAACATTTCTAAGGGATTAGAACAATTAATCATGTCTGTCAAAAGACACGGAGAAGATTAAAATCTTTTTTTCTTCTGAACTTAACAAAAATAATGTCCACAGATAAAATTACACGTCAGCCAAAAAGTAAAATGATCAATGATATTACAAATGTTACAGAATTTAAATACATTCGCACGATAATTAACAACAGTGTGGACTTTAAAAAAAAGACAATCGTAAGGAGATTGTCCGTAGCAATATTGAAGTTAATGAGTATTAAGAAGCTTTTCAAATTGTATATTGTCTAGTGCAGTGGTTCTCAACCTTTTTTTGGCCCATGCATCCCTTCACAATATGTTCAGAATGTCACCCCCCCCCCCCTCTCCTTTCATATTTCCTCCCTATAAATCCCCTCCCCCTTTTTTTTAAACATTATACGTAAAAATGGAAGCTAAATTTACTAACATATACTAGAACAAGTCTAGACGTCTCGGTTGAGAACCACTAGTCTAGTGTGTCCTCTAATCTTCGCACTTCTGTGATTGTCGATCAATAGCTGCTAATATATTGCTTGTAGGTCGACATGGCCGAATGGATAAGAACGCGTGTTCTTAATTATCCGGTGTGATGATGCCAGGATAAGGGGTTCAACTCCTACACCGGACAGTTAAACCAAAATGTTGACCTATCGTCCTTGACCTGGGGACGTAAATTACAAGTATCCATGAAGTCGGAGTGGGATCACCTGATGGCGAGGGACACTTTTAATAGGGACAGCTAACCCACACGCAAAATAGAGTCCAGCACTACTAGAAAGAGTGTGTATGGACTACGCTTGAGTTCAAAGCGAGCGAGAAGGAGTAAAAACCACGTATTTCTCATGCTATTTGAAGAATCTCAAGAGTTTCCCAACAATTTGCATGCCTGTCTGTCTGTCTCTCCGTCCGTTCGTCCGTCCGCCTCTCTGTCTGTCGGTCGATTTGTCGGTCTGTCTTTCTGTCCGTCTGTATGTCCTCCTGTATGTCCGCCTGTATATCCGTCTGTCCATCCGTCCATCAAATCTGTCAGCACTATCTTTGCGTATATTTCCCCACCTTTCTGTGTGTATGTGTGTTTGTGTATGTACGTGTGGTTTCCTATATTTACAGAGACGTTGCTTTGTCTTCCCCAGCCCAGCGCAGAATGATAAGAAAATTGGCTTCCCCTCACAATATTCTATTTTCCAGCTCACTTTATCGTAAAATTTGCCATTTCTCGCTGGCAGCTTCCAATTAACAGAAAATGCGTCAGGGAATAACAAAAATCCCAACGCATGGGTAGAACCTCCAAGAAAGACAGGATCAAGTGAGAAACGCAGAGGATAACGAAAGAGATAAAGTTGTCAACCAAACAAGAAATTGACAATAAAACTGCTCTTTTTTATGATTAAATAAGCATACGGGCATATGAACAGTTGATGCGCATGCACGCAAGCATGCACAAAAGAGTGGGTTTTTGGTGAGCCAGCAGCAATAATGCCTGCACCACAAAACTTCAATCTGAACACGCTGGTGTCAAATAACAGGTTTTTTTTTTCTCTATATGCTTTTCATAGGGGAAAATGGGCAGACGCACGGAACAACCTAGATATGTATTCGCATTGACTGCTATGTTTTCCGTTTATCTGTGAGATATTCAGGTTTCTGCGCTGTCCACTGTCGTTATTTCTCGCTGGGTCATTCGTCGAGTGTTGTTTATTCTGCCTAAGAAATATTTTAACTGTGTGTTTATAGTGAGTTACGGGATAAAACTAAGCTTTGGAAAAAACATGTTTCTTCTTGTCTGTCTGTCTGTCTGTCTGATTGTCTGTCTGATTGTCTGTCTGTCTGCCTGCCTGTCTGTCTGTCTGTCTGTCTGTCTGTCTGTCTGTCTGTCTGTCTGTCTGTTTTCTTCTTCTTCTTCTTCTTCTTCTTCTTCTTCTTCTTCTTCTTCTTCTTCTTCTTATTCCCCTGGTGCTGCTGCTGCCGATGCTGGCTAGTGATCCCCCCCCCCCCCCAATTAGACTCCCCACAAATGCACTTCAAAGCCGTTCTATCGTTTGCTATCTCCCTCAGCTCACTTCATCTCCTCCCGATATTTATCTCTATCTTTAACTCCGTTCCCCATGTCTTTTAGGTCGCCATCTTTTCCATTTGCCATGTAGGTGCCAGTCACAGACCTGCCAAGTTACACAATTACCAGGATTCCTACCTCGTGTCCTGCCCAACAATCCACGTCTTGACCTCGCTGCATGGCCTGCTGGATTATTTCTTGTCTTCTCCAGTTTTCATCATCATGTGCCATGTCGATAAGCCTGGGCAGTTATGTTTCGCCATCTCACATGATCACCAGAGTCGTGGATCAGCTCCGTGTTCGTGTCGCTATTATGCCACGTGGCCAAGCATTCCAGATAGTTAGTTCTCTGCCTTCCCATTGTTTATTTCCCCTCAATCTCGCGATTTGTCACAAAGTTCACTAGTTTATTTCTTCTCATAACATGTCCACAAAATGTGGACTGTGTACATCTCATTTCTCTAATCAGTGTACTGTTGTCTCTTCTTCTTGTAAGACTTGCTGATTGGTTTGTTGCATTTTGCTCAGAAACCACAATTCCACTGCCATCAAGTCTCTTAGCTCAGCATATTGGCGATTCTGTAAAACCCTTTGGCAGACCGATATTTCAAAGTAGTGACGGCCCAATAGCCATTATCTAGGTAACTATTTTGATAGGTCTAGACCCATGTGCACCATACCAATTAGCGATCAAGGGAGTGTATCGGACACGTCATTAGTTTGGCTTGTAATATTCCTCTTCTTCGTACACAATCAGAAGTCGTCCTATTCGTTTCGTAACGAAAATGGCTGTCCACCTCAGATTGATGACATGCGAGTATTATTCCGGAGCCAAAGTACCCCTATAGCGTGCACTCTTGTCTACCAACTCGGTGATCCTGGGTTCAAGTTCTCATTAAGGCAGATTGTTAATCATTGACAGGGATTCCCAAGTTGATCCAGTCTACAATGGGTACAAGGAAATATCCGTGGATGTAAAGGTGGCCTATGTGCCAGTGACCAGGCATCCTCTCTTGCGCACCGATTAGTCTCTACAAATAAAGGCTAGCGCCGTGTCCAATACTCCACAGACCAGGTCAATTTAAAATATCCCCGCCTCTATGGGGATCCGAACGCATGACCACGGAGGCTGAAGGCTAACGTACTAGTTAGTCACTGCGCGACCACATCACCCACAGCTCATTATTTCATGTTTTAACTTTTCTGCTTGTAATTTAAAGTTACGTGCATATTCTTTATATGACGTCACAGTCAACACCAGCAATTTTGTTTTGTTTTGCTGTTTGTGATTTTTTGGCAAGTTTACGTTCAATAGTTTCACATTGCTTTCTGAACGACCGGCACTCATTTTTTCGTGTTTTTTTGGGTTTTGTTTTGTTTTTGTTTATGTTGCATATCCCTTACAGGACGTTGCAGTCAACACCAGCATTTTTTCAGCTGCTGTTGATGTACTAGTCATGATTACGCTCAGTAGTTTGCCACTTATTTCTGAGCGACCGGCTCACATACCCCGTAAGTTACCAGCGCGGCGCGAACCGCTGTCGATTCTCGCGCAGCTGCGTTACTCACGAGAATATACGGGATTACGGAGAAAGACGTTAACACCTACGCCAGGGAGACGGACACTTATACCGTTGTAATAAAAATGGCGCAAGACGGTCTGCTTCCAAATCGCCCGCAGCTGTGTTTCTAACACGGTACAAATTACTTTCGTAACATCTTCGCCACCCCGCTAGCCTCCTTATAATTATGGTGAAATATTGTGCACTTCCAATGTGTAATGTACTCAGCTATTTTCCCTGAATGTCACTTTCTGTACAATCACATAACATGCATGGTGTGGATGGTTAGAAAATATATATTAAAATCCGCTACTGGCATACGTTCTACTGTTATTTGAGAAAATATGGTGTATACTTGGACTTAAATATTGTTTTTCTTGCATTGGTGATTATATTTCAAATATATAGGAAGGATGATAACAGAAGATGGCAGAATAGACAGAGTAATCGAAATCAGATGTCAAAAAGCAAGTACGCTTTGCCAAGTAGCAGTGCAGGAGAAATGACGTAAAGGAGAGTTGGGGAGAAAGTCGCGAACCAACTTGTGCGAGAATCCAACGAGGTGACGTAAAAAGGAGAAAACGTCAGAAAGATTGTCAACAACAACAAACAGTCAGATCTTAGAGCTTGAAAGAGGAGGCAGCATGATTCGATTCTCAGCAAGAAGAGAACTTATGTACCGGCTGGACACTTACTCTGATGGCTAACAAATATTGGAAAGAAGGACGAGATTATTAATGCAGGATGTATATCGGCCTGAAAGCCACGGACAAATGCGACAATATTAGAATGGGACTCAGCAAGTCAAAACAGGCTGAAACATAGGCAAATTGGTGAAGGACAGAAGTACCGGGACATGATAGTTATAAATATTTAATATGTTCAACCGTTTACGATTCATCATCATCATCATCATCAAGTGCCGTGCCGGCTGGCGTAGGCGTTCATGGCTCTCCATAGATCTCGGTCTTTGGTTTTCTGGATCAACTCTGCTGCTGATATTCCTCCATGCCACCGTCTCAATCCATCCGATTCATATTTAATAATATTTCTTTACCGTCCCATATGGCCATAACAGGCACGGTAATAATAAATAGGAATTGATGATTTGGATTGTAAATCTGTAACAAGTTGGACTTAGGCAAATAAATATTGCCTCAACAATTGTCTATACCGGCTTCGAGTCCTCGATTACCGTTTATATTATGCTTCTGGACACTGTTAGATTGGTGAAATCTTTGGTGACCGTTGGTGACCGTTGAACGTTTGATGATGTACGCATTATTTATTGCAAGTTACCGATGTTCGCATTATTTATTGCAAATCACCGTTTAGTTTAGCACGCTTACATATCAACTATCACCCATACTGAAACATCCAAATATACCTATGTCCGCAACACGACAGATAATAAATGACATTTTTACACCAACCCTATGTCACCAATGTCAAACTTAGACATTATCCAATTCCCACTTACGCAAAAACAACACAGGTGAAATTATATTCTTGAGGAGAGCTGACAACTTAACTATCCGAGACCGAATAAGAAATAGCATTATCTGACAGACAGTGGGCTCAACACCTTATGGAACATATATGAAAACATAGAAGATAAAATGATTTGGCCACCTCATTAGAATGCAAAACCATCAACTACCAGCGCTGGTCCTACATCAAAGAGCATCTGCTACAAGAGCAAGAGGAAACCCGAGAAGACATTGGTTAACAACATCAAAGACATTGCCCAATCACATGGAATGACACTATCCAGTGCCACCCATCGGGCGCTGGGGCTACAATTATTACTCCCCACACCAGTTGACGGAAAAAATGGAAGATTATGATGATAATTAATCATGGTGCTATCACGAGAGATGATGCAAACATATTTATTTTCTACATAACTATACCACGTATAAAAGGAGTTGCATTCGGAGGACAAAACATCAATAATATAAGATATGCGGAGAACACAGTATTGATTGGTGACAACGAGAAGGATCTACAGCATGAGATGAATGTGGTTATTATACACAGTGAGAAACTAGGTTTGGAATTGAATTGTAAGAAAATAGAAATCATGGTTGTCTCCAAGAAGAAAGAAATGCAACATTGTAACATCCAAGTGTATGGAAGTATTATTAAACAGGTGAATCGGTATAACTATCTCGTAGCAGTCGTAACATGAAATGGAAGATGGCTTGCAGGGATTAGATTAAGAATTTCTATGGCAAAGTGGCCTTCTGCAGCATGGAAAACATACTTACCGCCACAAACGTTCTCAATTGCAGTTAGAAAAAGTATGTTGAAGTACTATATAGAACCCATATTGTTGTATGCGTGTGAAACATGGACAATTAACAACAAAGCTGAGAAATATCTAATGCTGGTGTAAATGAGGTTTTTGGGTAAAATGCAAAGAATACCATGGACTGACAGAAAATCAAATGAGACAGTCCTACAAGAGACAAATTAAAAACGAAGATTGACTGGAGAAATTAGACGCAGTTAGTCGAGATTTTTTTTTTTACATTTTATGAGGAGCAATGGACTTGAAAATATAGGGACAACCGGCAAGCTTGATGAGAAGAAAGCAAGAGGAAGACAAGGGATAACTATCTTGATGGTTCGGCAACAAGGCATGGTCGGGACAAGAACACAGACCTGATTCGAGACTTTGGTGACCGAGGGAGACAACGAACCATGATCGCCCACGCCTATCGACATGGCACTTGATGATGATGACAAAACGTACCGTTGAACCACGCACGAAATGAAATAGATGAGTAACTTGTTTACATACCTTGTAACTTTGTTTCGTGTAGATGTTTGCATACATTGTAACATTGTTTCGTGTAAATGTTTGCATACATTGTAACTTTGCTTCATGTAGATGTTTGCATACATTGTAACTTTGTTTCGTGTAGATGTTTACATACATTGTAACTTTGTTTCATGTAGATGTTTGCATTGATTGTAACTATTTCATGTAGATGTTTGCATGCATTGTAACTTTGTTTCGTGTAGATGTTTGCATCAGTGTGTGTCGGTTGTCTGTGTGCTGACGAAATCAGTAGCTGAACGGTCTGTTTTGTCAATTGTGATCTTGTTTTAGTACGGCCAACCGATTCTACTTCTCGCTTTTGTTGACTGCACAGTGTCTTCACATCTCGTCTGGCCCCGGGTTTCCCTGGATTTCTTTTCTCTTCTCCTCACTTCACTTCGTTTGGGATAAGTTTGTTTTTTCCGCTTTCTTGTCTTTCCGCTTCTCACATTTTCGCTTCTATCTTATTTTCGCCTCGCTGTTTTACATCTTCTCTTCTCTTCTCTTCTCTTCTCTTCTCTTCTCTTCTCTTCTCTCTTCTCTTCTCCCCCCTCCTTCCCTTTCTTTCTCTTCTCATCCATGTTCATCCCTTTTCATCCCTTTTCATCCCTTCTCTTCCCTTTTCATTACTCAGGACTCCATTTTCCATCTCTTCGGTTCTCGTCTCATCCTTTTTCTTGATATTAACAGCGGTGGCACGTAGTAAGTTCGCTAGCCTATCGATACGGTGAACAAGGTTTAGTTCTCAGAAATGGCAGGATTCTCTTTCCACAAGTACGGCTCTAGAGTCAACACAGCTTCATAACATTATTATCGGGCACATAACATTGGTATCGGGCACATAACATTGGTATCGGGCACATAACATTGGTATCGGGCACATAACATTGGTATCGGGCACATAACATTGGTATCGGGCACATAACATTGGTAGCGGGCACATAACATTGGTAGCGGGCACATAACATTGGTAGCGGGCACATAACATTGGTATCGGGCACATAACATTGGTATCGGGCACATAACATTATTATCGGGCACATAACATTATTATCGGGCACATAACATTGGTATCGGGCACATAACATTGGTATCCGGCACATAACATTGGTATCGGGCACATAACATTGGTAGCGGGCACATAACATTGGTAGCGGGCACATAACATTGGTATCGGGCACATAACATTGGTAGCGGGCACATTAGAATGTTCTAGAAATAAATCGGGGAGGGAAAAGCGGAGAACATAAGAACTAGCCACCACAATTGTTGAGATCACGGCCTAGAATATATGTCTAGCAATTTATACCCTATCTTTAGGTTCGGCCCAAGAATATATGGTCTAATAATTCATACCTTAACTTTAAGTTCGGCCCTGAAATTAGCGTATCATACGTTATTCGGTAAAGTAACTAAGTCATTCAGCAATTTACTCTTTTTAGGTTTATTTGGCATAGTCTTCTTTGTCTGCCGTTCATCTTCCGTTGGAGCTGGCGCTTTTAACCTATTCATCTAATCTAGTTCCTCTTATATCTTGTGGTTTTGAAGTAAAGCATACATAAACAGTGGAAGATTGCCCGTACATGGTCTTCATATATTGAGATTCCCATGGACTCTGTTATTCCCTCTGTCTATCTTTTACATGGTCGACCTCTTCTTCTGGTTTAATTTGGTCTGTACATCATTGTAAACTGTTTCATCATTTCCGATTGTCTCCCCTCTTTATACATTGAGTTTTCGTCTCTCTAATCTCATTTCCGCCGGCTTCCTGGCCTAGAGGTTAGCGACTTTTCTCCGTAATCTCGTATACTATCGTTAGTAACGTGACGACGGTGAGAATCAGCAGTGGTTCGAATCGCGTCGGTAACTTACGGGGTTTGTGAGCCGGTCGCTCAGAAAGCAATGGCAAACTACTGAGCGTAATCTTGCCAAGAAATCAACAATCAGCTGAAAGATGCTGATGTTGACAGCGATGTCCTGTAAAGGATATGCAAACATTTTACTTTACACTCATTTCCGTTGCTGTAATTGTTCTTTTCTCTCTTTTTTTAAAATCATTGTCCAGGTTTGGAATTGGTAGCATAGAGGTTATAGAAAGAGTGTATTGTAGAGTTTTTTTTGTTTTGTTTTTGTTTTGTTTTTTGTTTTCGTGTGTGTTAAAGCATCTACTGATACGTGCTTGTTCTTTAGTATTGGTGCCATTCAACCAATTCGCGCCAAGCTATTTATAGACTATGGATGATGATTTTGTAAATATCAACTGACTATCTTCACTTCCCAATACCATTTCTGGTACTAATTTTTGTCTGGGTGAACATGGAGTCCACGTCCATTTTAATAATCCGCCTCTAAGCGAACTCGAACCCATGCCAACTGGCCCTTCACGCACGCTTCCGGTTACTAAGCTACAGTAGCTCCCGTTGCTTGCGAAAAGAGTAAAATGTACCATCTTCTTGTTTTTCTGGCTGCAGGAATTTCCCATCGATCATCATTGTCTTGATGTCTGCATTAACCTTTGTCTCTTTAATCCGTGTGATTGATGCTTCCTCGTGTCGTCTGCGTGGCTTGCTAGCTTCCCGCTTAAATCCGCTGATGTGCTTTGTGTTACAATATGGTTATTTACGTTGACAACAATGCACGACAACAAAGGAATGGAAAAGCAAAATGCAAAATAAGCCTAAGGGGAATATTTCCCTGCAGGTCAATGTGACCCGGCACAGATGGGAAATTCCTCGGATTTAAAATATGCAGATCGTTCTTTTTATTATGTTTTTATTGTTTCAGCTGAAAATCAAGCACACGTTTAACGACTTCGCGTGCCAAAGTTAATTAGTGACCAGTTTAACTGAAATTTATTGCATGGAAAGGAGGATAAACAGATTTGTCCAACAAGAACTTTGTACTGAAGAAGCCTGGTTATCCAGACAAACAAACATGAGGAAAATAAATTGTTTTGGACACGTAGAGTCTCCGTGGCGAAGCGGTCAAGCCTTTTGTCTCGGTCTCCGAAGGTTGTGGGTTCGATTCCGGGCCGCGTCCGTCGGTTCACGAGTTATTTTTTCGGAGACTCCTGTGGGCCGTCGCTAGAGCTACGGAGTTCTTTCTTGGTGCGACGTTTTCCGCGCTGCGTAAAGAGACTGAGCCATATGGGATAAAACCCCGTGCAATGAAGTCGACCCTGTCGACTTTTAAGCGACTTTTAAAAAGACACGAAAGAAAAGCAGTCTATGAAAGAGATCGAAAATACATGCAATAAGGCAAATCAACTCATGTGACAAATGGCACCAATACTAAAGAACAAAATGTATCAATAACTACCAAGAAAGCACTTTACAACACAATCTTCCTACTAACTCTATGTTAACAATGCCAAACCTGGACAATGACAGAAAAAGAGAAAAGAAAAATCACAGCAACAGAAATTAGATTCCTGAGAAGAATACTCAATGTATCAAGAAGAAATAAGATCAGAAATGAAGAAATAAGGACTAAAGTGGGGGTTATAGCTGCGCTAGATTTTATTAGAAGTCAGCAAGTCAAATGTTTGGCCATGCAAGTCGGTTACCAACTAACAGCATACCACAACAAGCAATGATGTACAGACCAGATGGAAGCAGAGGAAGAGGCCGACCACGTAAACGATGGACGCAGGGAATAACAGAGTCCATGGGAATATCGATACATGAAGCCCATAAGCGAGCACTCTCCCGCTGTGTATACTTCACCTCTACACCGCAAGGTACAAGAGGAACATTATTAGATGAGATGAGATTAGTGTATCAGGGAGGCGGGGAAGAGAAAGATGGATTCAAGATGTGACAGGTGGCTTGGTCTGAGAATATAGGGCTAGAGGCGGGCGGGCTGGCGAAGTTGACCTGGGTTCAACGCATGGGCTCGTCGCTGGTCAAAGTGAAGGAAAGATTGGCCTTCATGCTTCTAGACCTACACAATGTGATGGCGCTGTTACATCCTGGCCCCATAGCAGGAAACTTCTTCATCACAAATTACTTGTATTATATTATACAGGGCTAGCATCATATGACGTGCTCCGTGGCGAAGAGTTTACGGTCGCGCTTCGTGATCCCGCATACCCGCGTTCGAAACAAAATTGCGCGCGATTTGGCAGCAGACTGCGTTGGGCTGGTTTTTTTTAACGAAATGGTATGGGTGCCGGTCGTTCAGAAAGCAATGGAAACGACTGAACGTAAAAATATGCTGGTGATGACTGAAAAGTCCTGCAAAGGGCATGCCAATGTTTTTTTTTTTTTTTTAAATCCAGTATGTTATATGACGTAAAACGAGATGTTGGATCTCGTCAATTGCATACTGCAGAAGTCATATCACACGCAACACAACAAAATAATAAATCCTTCAAGCTGAAATATGCAACACACATAATCCCACAGTAATTTAAATTGTCTACCATGCTAATTTTAAATTGACCATCAATAATCAAATAGCCAACGAATAGAGACAGAAATCACTCAGTCACGTGCCGTCTCCACAATGAAGGTTGGCTGCATTGGATCTTCAACACTGTCTCTCGCTATGATTGTACATTCTGCCTGACTACTGTTCTTCCATCTCTTGATGTTATCTTTCCACTTGTATCGTTGTCTACATCTTGCTCGCTTGCCTTCAGCCTTACCCTTCAGTAGTAGTAGTAGTAGTAGTAGTAGTAGTAGTAGTAGTAGTAGTAGTAGTAGTAGTAGTAGTAGTAGTAGTAGTAGCAGTAGTAGCTGTAGCAGCAGAAGCAGCAGTAGTAGTAGTAGTAGTAGTAGTAGTAGTAGTAGTAGTAGTAGTAGTAGTAGTAGTAGTAGAGTAGCAGTAGTAGTAGTAGTAGTAGTAGCAGCAGCAGCAGTAGTAGTAGTAGTAGTAGTAGTAGTAGTAGTAGTACTAGTAGTAGTAGTAGTAGTAGTAGTAGTAGTAGTAGTAGTAGTAGTAGTAGTAGTAGTAGGCCTCTATCAGTCCTGAAGGACCATAGAGTTGTGCCGCTGGGGAGGTACCTGACAGCACAGCTGGTGACTGTATAGTACCCTTCAGTATGGTACCCTTCAGTTTGGATTTTAATAATAGTGTTATATATCTTTTAACATTGCCGAAGGATTTCTCTTACCTCTTTTCATTCCAATTTGTTCGAGAACCTCTGTATTTGATAGTTTCTGTTTCCGTGAAATACGACATATTTTCCATATATATACACTTCCAGGACCTCTTCTCGACATTACAATTGCTTTGAGATAGAAGCAAATGGGTACAAACAAAATAGTCAACGAACAGGGATTTAAACAAAGGAGAACAAATAGTCCGCTATTGTCGAGACCGGAATGTCTTGGAAGTACAGTCCATTAGTAAGCCCTGAGCTTAATCTTGAGACTTCCCATTTGAGTGTCAGTTGCAGCCTGGATCTATCAAAATAGTCCCCGATGTGTTTGATTAAGTATGTCCGACTTGAGACACTAGTAGGCGATACTGACCCAACCAGTGATGTGTCTAGAACACTGTGAGATAAAGCCCTTACTAAACTCGAGTGTTGTGGGCAGACCATGTAGCTGTCTGAAAACACCATCATCATCACGATCATCATTATCATCAGTAGCAGTACATTCTACATCACCAGCACAACTGTTTTCATCATCAGCAATATCATCATCATCGCCATTATCATAACCATTATCACCATTATCATAATTATTCGCAGCATTTTCATTATCATCACCATTATAACCAGCATCATCATCATTAGCATCATCACCTTTATCACCAGCATGATCATCAGAATTAGATCATCACTAGCATCCTCACAATAATCATCATAATCATCATCATCATCATCATCATCATCATCATCATCATCATCATCATCATCATCATCATCATCATGATCTTCATCACCATTATCACATCATCATACTAATCATGGCCATATGATCATCAGCATCAGCATCATCATCAAGAGCTAACTTAAGTGTCACCTTGAATGAATCTCCAGTACCTTCATTCCTGCTTCAGTAATTATCAGCCTTAACGAATTAATCAAGCCTACATGTGAGCATGATGTAAATTTAGTCGGTATATATCTGCAGTTACGACCCACTCTGAGGAAGAATTGCAATGTCTATTATCTGCATTCTCCAATGCTTGTTCTGAATTTGGTTTAACAATTAGCAAAAAGAAGACACAGATTATGTCACAAGGTGCACATGGGGTACCATCAATCTTTATTGACGACGCCGAACTAGAGATAGTAGACCATTTTACATATCTAGGATCAGTGGTAAATAGCAAATTATCCCTAGATCAGGAAATCAACATCCGGATTGGTAAGGTAGCAACAACAATGAACAGGTTAAGAAAAAGAGTCTGGGAGAACAGGAAGCTTACTGCCAAAACAAAAGTCCTTGTCTACCAAGCCTGTGTCCTTAGTAGGCCTACTCTTCTTTATGGCAGTGAAACCTGGACAACTTACTCACACCAAGAGAACAACTTAAACAGCTTTCATATGCGGTGTCTGCGAAGAATTCTTGGTATTAAGTGGCAAGACAAAATCACAAATACTGAAGTATTGGAAAGATCAGGTTGTGTAACAGTTTATTCCATGCTCAGTCTTCGTAGACTTAGATGGATAGGACATCTTAGGAGGATGGATGATGGTAGAATACCAAAGGATATCTTTTTTGGTGAATTACAGATGGGTAAGAGATCTCAGGGTCGGCCTCTACTACGATACAAAGATGTGTGTAAGCGGGACATGATTGATACAGGCATTGATAATGCACATTGGGAGCAAGTCGCCGCTGAACGTGTTGCATGGAGGGCAAATATCAGAAATGGAATAAAGTCAAAGGAGAAAATTATTGCAGAAAAGTCACACACCAAGCGTTTGAGACGTAAGATGGTGCATGATGGTGGAAATGACCACGTGTTCACATGCACCCACTGTGAACGGACATTTACAGCGCAAATTGGCCTTATCAGTCACACTCGCTACCGCCATAGTTAAAAGTTATTATGCCTTTTTAAAGCACAAACTATCGTCTGTCAAGACGGCAAGGTGCCAATGATATCTGCTTATGCTTTGATAAAAAAATATGTGAGCTACGGATTTAAATCTGGAGCAGACTAGAGGGAGGATTATTATGGGGGTGGGGGGGGGGGGGGCTTGGTACTGTCGCTGTAGCAAGATAACATACACGTAAAGTTGTGTTTTTAAAGATAAAATAAATATGCATAAACAGCTAAGTGAGGTTACTGGAGGAAATATAAGAATAAATACAGGTTGTGTGGAGTAAACTAGGCAGGCTGAAAGAGGCATCACATGGTCTCTACAATTCAGTCCAGGCTTTGTGCTATGGAGAGACATAACTCCAATTGTACAAACTCTATCAAGACGGCAGCGGTCTCCCTGGTCAAGGGGTTACACGACTTTCTCCGTAATCCCGAATACTCTCGTCAGTAACGTGACGTGCGCGAGAATTGGTAGTGGTTCTCTCCACGTCGGTAACTTACGGGATATGTGAGCCGGTCGCTTGGAAAGCAATGGCAAACTACTGAGCGTAATCTTACCCAGAAATCAACAATCAGCTGAAAGATTCTGATGTTGACAGCGATGTACTGTAAAGGATATGCGGGGAAAAAAAAATCAAGGCGGCAAGATGCCAATCACGTTTAAAGCTCTGCATATCAAAAGACCAGAGTTCTCAACTGACCAAGCAACTAGAAAATGCTATCAAAGGCAGAGATAATTTACCATCAAGATATGATGTGGATGTTTATGTCAAATCAAATCAAATCAACTTTATTTTAAAAGGGTCACACATTGGGCACGCACGCCCGTCTTAGATTCGGCCCTTTCAGTCACTCATCTTTCGTTCATCAAGAGCATTTACATTTACACAGGAAGAAAAATAAAGTGTGCATTGCCTTCTGCTGAGCGAATGAGGCAGTGATTTGTCGATGCGCTGTATGTGACACTAGAACTGAGTTACGAATAGCATGAATGATATTTGCGGCTGAGTATTTGATCGTACTTATAATGTATCATATAGATAGAATTGTATTCAATGTACTAACGCGACTACGTGCCGTTAAATAAATAATATTAGTTTTACGTGCATTTTTTGCCTTGACACTTGTGTGTATGCATGTATCTACTGTCTCTGTCGCACCCACGACAACCAGTAATAATTGAGACGTTGACACACACACACACACGCACATATGCCCACTAACAATCACGACCACACTAAGAAACATTCACTCTTACATATGTACTCTATTTCTCTCTCCCTATCTCTCGCTCCTTCCGCTCTCTCTCTCTCTCTCTCTCTCTCTCTCTCCTTATCTCTCTCTCTATCTCTCTCTCCGTATATCCCCCCTCTCTCTATCTCTCTCTTCTTATCTCCCTCCCTCTCTCTCTCTCTCTCTCTCTCTCTTCTCTCTCTCTATCTATCTATCTCTCTCCCTCTCTCCTTATCTCCCTCTCTCTCCTTCTCTCTCTCCTTATCTCCCTCTCTCTCTCTCTCTCTCCTTATCTCCTCTCTCTCTCTTTCTCTCTTCTCTCTCTATCTCTCTCTCTCCCTCTCTCTCCTTATCTCTCCCCTTTCTCTCTCTCTCTCTCTCTCTCTCTCTCTCTCTCTCTCACACGCTCAAGTAGTATCATTCACACATATGGACCAGTGAAATGAGGAGGAGAGATCTGTAAACTAAGTCCCCGTAGAAACAGTGCTTTGGTGCGAAGTCGGGAGAAACGTTTCTATACTAACCTAATCCAACAGATGCAAGCCCTTCTCATGTCTCAAAGGACCTGCATACCAATGCATAGATCGTAGTAGTAACAACTTAAGCATTAAAAATCAGTTGTCCAGAGCATTCTCAATTAACCAACCAAGCAAACAAGAAACCAATTAAACAATTAATCAATACACCAACAAACCAACTAACTAATATGGAGCCAATCATCAAAACGACCAACCAAGCGACCAACCAGCTGACCAACCACCCAACCAACCAACAAACCAAGCGTCCAACATATCAGTCAACCAATCAATCAACAAATCAACCAAACAAATCGCTCAACAAACCAACCAACCTACCAACCATCAACCCACCCACCCAACCAACCAACCGACCAACCAACCAACAAATCACCCAATCAACCAACCAAACGCTCAACTACCCAATCACTCAACCAACCAACCAATCACTCAGTCAACCAACCAATCACCTAACCAACCAACCAACCAACCAATCACTCAACCAACCAGCCAATCAACTAAACAACCAACAAACCAATCACTCAACTAGCAAACCAATCACTCAACCAACCAATAAACCAACCAACCACCCATCCATCCACCCACCAACTGAAATAACCAATAACTCACTCACCCATCCATCCATTCATCCATCCATCAATCCATCCATCCATACACCCACCCACCCAACCAAGCAACCAACTAACCAACCAATCACCCAACTAAGCCAACCAATCACTCACGCAACCAACCAATCAACCAACCAATCAACCAACCACTCACTCAACCAACCAATCAACAAACCACCCACCCATCTACCAAACCAACCAGCCACCCACTCACCCATCCAACCAACCAACCAACAAATCACTCAACCAACCAATCAACCAACCAACCACCAACCCAGTCAACCAACTAACCATCAAACCACCCAGCGATATCTAATACCAGCAGTGAATACAAAGACATTCAGGAGTTTCCCCACCACACTCATACCAACCTGGCTGTTTCTGTCGTTGATCAGCTCTATAGACCACCGGCCTTCATGCTTGATCCACACAAAGATGACCCCTCGACTGTCACACGTGGCCAGCTTCTGATAGGGCTCGTTCCATCGCACAAGGACTACCTGAGATAAAATCAAAACAGATGGGACTTGAATGTCAGACGATCAATACATTTAATACTAAAGATTAGCCTCGATTAGATCGAGGAAGACTACTGAAATAAGACTTTAGAAGACTAAGCAGGCAACAGAACACTGAACATTTGCACATAATTGAAACGTTGTATTTCTAAATGAACTAAACTATCTATAATGTATCAATTAAAGCACCCAAATAGCACATCTTAAGAGGTATATGGTGCTATACCCATACTGTTATAGACAAATCGGAACTCAAAGGGTGATGCGGTCAATATCTCACCGGTCTCCTGCACGTTCCAAGATATTTCTTAAGACCATCTCTACAGAATTAAATAAGCCAAACAAATGACCGTCATGATCGCAATGAATACATTTAACGGTGTATCCCAGGAGACAGTGAATCAGGACTAGGGAAGTGAAGGCCCCATGCCCAGACAGTCTCCATCCAGTGTTCAGAATATTTAATTCCACATCCGCACATATATACAAATGTTTATCCGTAGCGGAGTTTAACCGACAAATCCTTCCTGTGAGAGTCTGGAATAATTAGTTATTTGCCTATAATTTATAGTTCGTCGCAGTTAACGAGCGCTCGTTCTTAAGATTTCCGGTGTTCCGATGCCGAGGTAGCGGATTGAACTGCTATACTGGTCAGTTGAACTAAAATGTTGATTTGTAGTACTTGACTTGGAGACGTAAATTACAAGTATCTCAAAAGTCGGAGTGGGTTCGCCTGGTGGCGAGGGGCACTAGTAATAAGGAAAGCTATTCCACAAGCAAAAATCAGTCCCGTGCACTAGAATTAGTGGCACGTAATTGCACCACGTCTGAGTTCAAAGAGAGTGAGCGTATAGAACAGAAACCCAGCAATTGTTTGGTGTTTGTGATTTCTTGGCAAGTTTGCATTCAATAGTTTACATTCAATAGTTTACATTCAACAGTTTACATTCAACAGTTTACATTCAACAGTTTACATTCAATAGTTTACATTCAGTAGTTTACATTCAATAGTTCGAAATTGCTTTCTAAAGAACAGACACTCAAACTATTGTATGAAATTCAACGCAAGGCGATCTGCTTTGAAATCTTCCGCAGCTGTGTTTCGAACGCGGTATGTGAGATTACCAGCTGTTGGTCATGACACCTTCGCCATATGTCGGCTCTGGACTAGTAAGTCCTCAATACATATCATGAGAGGCTGGCCTATCGCCCATGATGATATACATATCATGAGAGGCTGGCCTATCGCCCATGATGATATACATATCATGAGAGGCTGGCCTATCGCCCATGATGATATACATATCATGAGAGGCTGGCCTATCGCCCATGATGATATACATATCATGAGAGGCTGGCCTATCGCTCATGATGATATACATATCATGAGAGGCTGGCCTATCGCCCATGATGATGTACATATCATGAGAGGCTGGCCTATCGCCCATGATGATGTACATATCATGAGAGGCTGGCCTATCGCCCATGATGATATACATATCATGAGAGGCTGGCCTATCGCCCATGATGATATACATATCATGAGAGGCTGGCCTATCGCCCATGATGATATACATATCATGAGAGACTGGCCTATCGCCCATGATGATATACATATCATGAGAGGCTGTCCTATCGCCCATGATGATATACATATCATGAGAGGCTGGCCTATCGCCCATGATGATATACATATCATGAGAGGCTGGCCTATCGCCCATGATGATATACATATCATGAGAGGCTGGCCTATCGCCCATGATGATATACATATCATGAGAGGCTGGCCTATCGCCCATGATGATATACATATCATGAGAGGCTGGCCTATCGCCCATGATGATATACATATCATGAGAGGCTGGCCTATCGCCCATGATGATATTTCTTCTACGCAATTGATCAGCATTCATAAACGAATATTTTACGGCGAGCTGCGTTGTGGTAAACGCTCCCAGGGCGACCAGAGGAAACGCTGTTTTAAAGACACTCTGAAAATCTCTCTGAATGCTTTTGGAATTCATCATGACACCTGGGAGACTGCAGCCAGAGACTGAAATTCGTGGAGTGCATCATTACGCCAGGTTGCAGTCACGTGTGAGGCAACCAGGACTGCAAGAGCTGTTGAAGAAAAGGCTGGACAGAAAAACCACTGCAGGAAATCCTCTTCCAGAAATAAACGTAAGTCCATTCCTCCTTAGTTGGATCGCTGCAGCTCTCTTCCAACGGAAAGTAGTTTTTAGATGTGGCAGTTGGACTTCGGAACCAACAACAATATATCCTGGCCTACCACAGGGATCACCATTATCTCCGGTACTGTTCAACGCCTACACAGTGAGAATCACCAGTGAGCAGATCACTGGACCTGGCAGGACATTGTCATATGCCGATGATGTTTTAGTGTATCGTCAGGGTAAGGATAGAGAGGAGGTTGCTGTGG
This sequence comes from Cepaea nemoralis, assembly GCA_014155875.1. Taxonomy (NCBI): domain Eukaryota; kingdom Metazoa; phylum Mollusca; class Gastropoda; order Stylommatophora; family Helicidae; genus Cepaea; species Cepaea nemoralis. Next base: position 300,313 of record JACEFZ010000392.1, read on the forward strand.
AACTACAAACCGAACTCAATCGCATAAGTACTTGGTGTGATGAAGCTGGGGCAATGGTCAACCCAACAAAGGCAACAGTGACTTGGTTCTCGTTGAATAATCATATTGTCAACAATCCAACACCAACTGTAATGCTGTGTTCAGAGACGGTGGAAAGAACGCAGGCAATGAATTACCTGGGGATACGGTTTGATCGAAGCCTTGCTTATAATGTGCACATAGACCAGGTGATAACAAAGGCCAAGCGGGGTTTGGCAGCGATGCGGGTGATGACGGCAGCAAACTGTGAGCAGCGCCATCTATGTCTTCTGTACGAGGGGCTGGTCATGTCTGTTTTGGAGTATGCAATGGCAATCCTGACTGTCAGCTATAAGCAGATAGAAAGGATGGAAAGGATACAGAATGAAGCTATGCGCATTATTCTTGGATGTACAAGAGATACAGCATGCAGGGCGATGCGCTACCTTCTTGATTTTCCAACCATTGAAGAGAGAATGCAAGTTTGCAGGGCACGTGCCTACCTCAGAATTAACGCAAACACACAGCATCCACAGCATAGTGAAATTAGGAAGGTGAAGGGCAGCAGGTTAAAAAGAGGACGGTCGTGGATGGGTCAAGCCGAGGACATTCTTCAACAGGTGTGTTCACTTGAGGACTTAGAACCTGGCGAGGAGTGGGTGCAAGTGCCAACAGACTTCTGCACATCCTTTTCAGTTTGCATCCAACTAGATAGAAAATGCAGACAAGAAAATCCGGCTGCTGTTGAGGCTGAAGTACAAGCGTTGATTTTCGAGAATTCGCTAGACAGTGACGCGGTCATCTACACAGATGGGTCGGTCGTCCGACATGTGAGAAGCTCATGGGCCTTTACAGCTCGGGCCGGAGGGAGAATTGTGAAGGAGGACTCTGGTGCTTTCACTGAAACCACAAGTAGCCTGACCATGGAAGTCATGGCAGTAAGTAAAGCAATAACATGGCTCGAGACACAGACATTCACTAGGGCTTGTTTCCTTAGCGACTCAATGAACATGATCAAGAGGATAGAGGAGGGGTCGATCCGAAGAGAATGGTTGCTGCCTCTGAAGCGGTCTCGGCTGGCAAAGATTAGTTTCATCTTCGTGCCAGGGCATGCGGGAGTACAAGGAAATGAGCGGGCTGACAAGCTCGCAGGTGAGGCTACTGTTGAGGGCGGACGCGCCATGGACCAGGCTGACATTCTGAATGCTCTACGAGAAGTGAGACTTTTGCAAGAACCAAGTGATGACTGTGAATCTACAACAATGGCCAGACTGCGAGAGCAGCAAATTAAAAGAGGGGTGGCCAAACAAGAACACTACGCAGGAAGCCAAAGAAGATTGATAAACCAACACAGAACTGGCGTCGTTAGCCGCTACACGCTGCGGGATTTGCTGAGGAGGGGATCCGAGCACTTATGGACTGAATGGTCCGATGTGCAACGAGGATGATCTGTCGACTAACTAACTAACTAACTAACTCCTCCAGAAACGTCAAGCATTTTTTGTCCACATTGTCAAAGAATATTTCGAGCCAAAATAGGCCTTATCAGCCATCTTAGAACTCACGGCTCCATACTTTCAACCCCAATGGATGAAATGAATGGTCATCATGATTCTTGATGGACAAACAACAACATGTCTCAGGGGTTTTTGTTTGTATATTAGATGACAGGTGGAAATCTTAATAAGTAGGCCGTGGCGATGGCGTTGCGGTTGCGATTCGTAATGCCGCTTACCCGCGTTCTAAACACAGAGGTGACCAATTTGGTAGCAGACCGTGTCGCGCTGGTTTTAATGTGATGGTATGGGAGCCAGTCGTTCAGAAATCAATGGCAAACTACTGAACGTAAAACTTGCCAAGACATCAACAACGGCAGTAAAATGCTGGTGTTGACTGCAACGTCCCGTAAAGGATACGCAGCTTTAAATGAAAAATTAAAAAAAAACAACATATGTAACTGTGTTGGCAACATTTCAAAATATTTAAAATACACCAGCAATATACTATTTATTATATGTAAATCTTATATATGATCACCGAAAGCAGGGAAAGACCACAACATTAATTTCAGAGAATAAATTCAATTGACGGTGAAAACGATTTCGTGGTGGCCTTAAGTTAATAAATCTTCGTATATTTTTCCCTCAGAAAACCCAAAAAGTTATTATTAATAACAAACTCTCACAAATACAAATTCTATGGAGAAAACAAGATCAGAAACCAAGTCTCTCATTTGTATTCTTTATTATGGCTCCAGCCTACATTATAATTTTCCAAAATCACGACTGGCTAATACTCTTTAATGGAATGCCATCACAAAATAAAAACAAAATAAACAGACCTATTATTTTAGAAAGTAATTGCCTGCTTCTGGTCCAATACCTAAACCCCCATAAATATTACATCTCCTTTGCAGGACGTGGCGATCAACCTCAAACCCAGGTGGATGTACTAGGCAAGTGTACGTTCGGTAAATAGTCATTGTTTTCTGAACGAAAAGTCAACGCTGAACTAGAATTGATCTGTTTAGGGAACGGCTGCCGTACCCCGTCGTCAGTGCACTGGAAGTTCAAACGCTAGAGAATTAAACTTTGTGGCGACGTTGACTACCAAATTGCCTTACAATGTATAAATAAATGATGTATGAATGAAATCATGTATGAGATCATAGAGATAAGAAGAGTAGAATGTCAGACGGGCCTACGTCCAATTCTTAAGCCTTTGAAAATAAAATTCTTTCGTTCTTAAATGTAAAAGGTAAATTCAAAAACACTTTTTCACGCAGTTAAGCTTGTAGGGTATATTGTGTTATCCCCATATTTTATACAACAATCAGCACTCGATCAGTGATGTGGTCAACATAATCCCGGACTTCTTTACTCCCCATAACTTTTTCGGGTACTTGTTTTAGATTGGATTGTCTTGAAAGCCTAGGTCAATTTAACTGATCCAGTGCCAGGATAATATATCGCCACATGTGACCTCCCATTTGGACAGAAGGACGATATATCGACATACTAGGGTAGTGGTGTTATGTGTTTTGTTTCATGATATCTTCCGCATTTTCAATGCTCAGTGAACGGAAATTTACACTATAATACTTGTTCATTTGATTGTCTACCACGTCTGGTCCAAACCCACATTTTGTTTGGCACTGAATCAGTTAAAACAAACAATCCCCGCCATCGGTAGGGATTCAAACACATGTCCACAGAGCTGACAGGCAAGTAACGTAAAGGGCAGATTTACACGACTCAGACTCATTGGGCTTAAAATGATAGACCCATGTTTTCATAGACTACACACTCGGTGTGTCATTTGGTTAGCCGCCTTTCCTTCCCACGTCATTTCCTGGTGTCCAGTTTAGACTGGGTAGACCAAGGAGCCCAGCTCAATGTTTTTATTTTTTAATACCAATCCGAAGATTGCGAATCGAACCCATGTCCACGGGGCCGGCAAGAGAGCGTCTTACCACTGCACCACTGCTGTCTCTAATACAAAAAACAAAAACAAAAATCAAACAAACAAACAAACAAGCAACCGGGTTATCTCCCTTCCATGCTGTTTATTTCGCCTAAACCTTTCGAATATCCATCAATAAGTAATTTTTAAAAAAAAAGTTAGTCATCCTTTACGTGACGTCGCAGTCAACCCCATATTTTTTTGGAATGTTTGTGATTTCTTGGCGAGTTTTGCGTCCAGTTGTTTGCCATTGCTTTCTTATCGACTGGAACTCACTTGTGCCATTGTATGAAAACCTACGCAAGGTGGTCTGCTGCCAAATCGCCTGCAGTTATGCTGTATGTGAGGCTACGAACTTCATCCATAACCCTTCACCACAGAGCCAACTAATAAGTAATAATAACAAAAGTTAGTTGCACGTCCTGAACATGACGTCACAATTAGCCCCAGCATTTATTAGCTGCTTGTGATTTAATCGGCAAGTTTGGTTCTGTAATTTGCCTCTGCGTTCTGAAAGAGCGACGCCTCATATCATCGAAATCAACGCAAAGCGGTCTGTTGCCAAATCGCCAGCAGCTGTGTCGGGGTCCTCGAATCGTCATGGCAGAATTATGAAACCGCCAGAATCATTACCTCAAACGCCACAGCGCCGGTATACGAATACACATGTTCGAATAAAAATGACATTAAACTAAAAACTCGCTCTTTGAAGATCAGATTATCTCCCTGCCTTGCGGATTATTTCCCCTGATTCTCAGACAATAAGTAACAACAAAAGTTAGAAACATATTATCTCACAATTGGATTGGCTCCTGTTTCTGCGGCGCCAGGACAGAAACTCATTGCATGCTTGTTGCTGGTCACAATCATCAAGAATCCCGCTGAAATACCAGGACACAATATGCTCTGGTGCCATTACTAATCTAGTTACAATCTAGTTACAACGGAACAAATCGTATGATCTGATCTGGTTGCTGCAATCACGCACGGGTCTGTTACCAGACCATCTCAGAAATATTGATGACATCATTTGCAATTTATATGTATTGACAAGGCTTGACAGAAGATATCTTCCTCTTCTTTTTCGTTTCTATTTCACGGGGATTGCGGCACACTTAGTGTCAACGCTGGTAGGTGCACCGGGTGCCCAGTGTTCGCTCTCCGAGGGTGGGATGGCTTCTGGGTCGACACACTAAACTATGTAGATAACTGCAATGCATTTATCTACGCATCACAGCAGAAACACGGACGGGAGTCATGACCCAGACGGGCCCGCCCCCTGAGAATGTCAAGAATGTAAAGAATGTAAAGTGGCCAAAACATTCGGCGAGGGGGGAATACTTCTGATGATCAGAAGCCTCCTACCCAGCTTGCTTCGCGAGGGAGTTTCCCTCACAAGTTCATCTGAAAGGTCATCACCATCATGTGTCATGCCGATACGCGTGGGCAGTCATGGTTCGCCATCTCACACGATCACCAGAGTCGTGGAGCAGCTTAGTGTTCTTGTGTCGACCATACAACGTGGCATAGCCATCCAGGTATTTATTTCACTGCCTTCCCATTGTTCTTTTTTCATCTGTCTTACCAATGGTCTACAAGTTCTCCATTTATTTCTTCTCATAACGTGTAAAAACATGTTGACTGTCTACGTCTAATTTATCTAATCAGTTTACGGTTTTCATTTGTTTCTTGTAGAACTTGGTAAGTAGTTTTTCTTTCTGTCTAAAGTGTTCTTTACATTTTCCCCAGAAACCACATTTACACAGCCATTAGATGTTTTCAACTCGTCTGCTCATTGTCTGAAAGGTCAGGTGTCCGACTTCGGCATGCATTTGTGGAAGTTCCCCGGGGGGGGGGGGGGGAGGCTGAGTGTTCTCGAGGTATGGTGTCCGCCTCGAGTGCTGAAGGTCCCGGGGTCAAGCCCCGGCGAGGGCCGAGATTTTTTCACGTGGACTTCTAGTAACAAAATTGTTCCTGGTCTCTGGGTAGTGAGATTGGACGCCCGTGCGTATTGTTGCACAGTACACATTCCTTGAGCATAGCCTACGAGGGTGACAGTGTAGTATTCTGTTATGATAATTTGACTGTGTCCATGTGTGACCGCGTGGTTACACACCCGCTTGCACACGCGTGATCCGGGCTTGTTTCCGATCCTCAGAGATATGCACTACTGATGAGCTCGAACGAGAGCGAACTCTCGAGTATAGTGCTTCCATCTGACGTGGTAGGCCTTTAGGTTCAATACCAGAATGCGATCAGCCGTTGCCTGTGGTGGGTTGTCTGAATATTTAATTCCTTGCAGTTGGAAATCGAAAAAGAGTAGCCTACCGTCGCTGGCCGGGCAAAATTTCCGAGTTAGCAATATACCAGTATTTCAGGATTCTCGCCAGTGCAAAGGGGTTCGTGCACTGAGCTGAGATTCTCCGGACTCAGGCTTGAATTAGGAGTAGAACGGAGCACTCATGGGTTACACGTGTGTGTCGTCATGTTGATCCGTCGACTAAAAAAAAACAAAAACAAAACAAAACAAAACATGTTCCAGCCAAAATAACGGACTCGATCATACAGCCTACTCTTGAGTTTAGTTGACTTGAACTAAGAACCGACATCACTGCACGAGATTCCAATATGCGCTCCGTCTTTTTTGTTCAACAGCCAGCGAAGAGTCACACTACTAATCTTTCCCACAGCTATGCGATTGAAAGTTCTCCTGGTCTTCCCTCTCAGTTTTGAGATTCTACCAGAACTCCTTTAATTTAACCTACTCTTGGAGCTTTTAACCGTGGGATCTTTAACCTGCACAACTTTCCACATTGGACCTTTTTTTTTGCCCTTATCAGAGATGATTATGTATCCAATCTCATTGCCCATGACATCAGGGGTCATGTGATGTCATTAGAACAATTCCCAGACCTCTGCCGGGATAGAACCCGGTTCCTTCTAAGCCAGAGGAGGACACTGTAACCTCTCAGCTACGGAGTTCCCTGGTAGAAGATATGAAAGAAATAGAAACAAGAGGAACACCCTAGACATCAGAGAAAACTGACAACTGCGGCAGCAGCAGGATGCGAACCTGCACCTTGCCATGACGACAGCACCTCGCTGAAGCACCAGTTGTGCTCGGACTGACGATGAGTTTCATCTTTTTATTCAACTGGCTTTTATCTTCCATTTGATATAGATTTTTGTATTAGCTCGTTCTTTGTTTTACTGCTATATTACAATCGTTAGTCCTTAAGGGTTCCTGACTAGTGCATTTGTGTTTGTTGCCTCGGTAAATATTTTCACTTCGTATATTCTTGCTGAGTTTTTGTTTTATTTATTTATTTTTAAATTTGTTTTTATTTATTTATTTCTCCAATGAAAGCTCTTTTTCGCCTATTATTACTCTATTTCGCCTATTATCATTATTATTATTATTGGTGCCCATAAGCGGGCACTTTCCCGCTGTTTATACTTCACCTCGACACCGCAAAGTACAAGAGGAACATGATGAGATGAGATGAGATGAGATTACTTTTTTTAATGTTTCTTTTTTTTTTTCGTGTGCGTTCACTGGCTTGAACTCAAGCGTAGTCCATACACTTGCTAATACTTCAAGTGCACTGAACTGATTCATGTGTGTGGATTAGTTTTCCCTATTATCAGTGTCCTTCCACATCCGGCTTGCGCACTCCGACCTCAGAGGTACTTGTAATTTACATCCCCAAGTCAAGGACGAGGACTCAACATTTTAGTGCAACTGACCGTAGGGGTTGAACCATCTACCGTAACCCGAGCGTGTATTCTAGTAGTAGTAGTAACCCGAGCGTGTATTAGCACCTTAACATGGATGTTTAAAACTGTGCTGTCCCCAACAACGCTGCATGCGTGATCTGCTATTGCCCGTGTTATCTAGCATAGCCTGATGTGTTACTATACCTTTTACCTTTAGTCTGAGCATACTAGATAACTCTGGCTGGATATTTAAACTTTTAGCGCAATATATACTGGGGGATTCGGTAGTGAGAGTAGCTAGACCCTCGTAGGACAACGCTCATAAAATTATCAGCGCATTTGCTATCAATTTTCCTAACGCACAGCACATCTTAACCACAAGGACAAGATAAATGAAATGTATGGGGTATATAAACAGAAGATGTGGAAACATAAATAAGCACTGTGTGGGAAAACACTAGGCAAGAGACGGTAGATTGAATCGATCCGGTGGTCTGCTGTTCGTGGTCACCTTCATGGTCGTCCCGGGACATGCGGGAATAGAGGAAAATGAACGAGTTGATAAACTTGCTGGCTCTGAATCCCCTATAGATGACAAGCACATATATCGTGCCGACATTGTTAACTCTTAGAGAGATGTTGAGAGCGGAGGAGTTGAATCCACATCATTGTTTAGAAAGAAAAAACTTGGGAATAAAATCATCATCATCATCAAATGCCTTGCCGAATGCCGTGGCGATCATGCAGCTCCACAAATTGTGATCTCCGATGGCATGGATCTATTCATGTGTCGATTCCCTTCCGTGCAGCGACACAAGACTCAAGAAAATTCTCACGCTGTCTTTCTCTATCACTCTTTCCACAAAACGTTCCGGTTTTCACACATGTTCTAATTTTTGTATTCTAATAATATGGCCAGCCGGCTCCCTGGCCGAGGAGTTAGCAGCTTTCTCCGTAACCCCGAAAACTCTCGTGGTTGACGTGAGTGCACGAGAAATGGAAGCGGTTCGAGTCGCATCAGTGATTTATGAGAGTATGGAGCCGGTCGCTCAGAAAGTTGTGGCGTGCTGATGAGCGTAATCTAGCCTAGGAATCAACATACAGCTGAAAAATGCTGATGTTGACCGCAATATCCTGAAACAGGATGGAAACGCGGGGAAAAAAATAATATGGCCAAAAAATGACGACAGCCTCTTTCCGATGATTGTGACAAGTTGTCTTTGCGATCTAGCCTCCTTCAATATATCCATATTGCTCATTATGGCTATCCATTGCATTCTCAAAAGATGTTTTCGCCTGTTTACTTATTGTACAGGATTCGCAGTCCATACATTAAGACTTGTTAATAATCATACATCCACAATTTAATAAGTGTTGAAAGATTGCCGAGGTTGGTATCTGATGGTCTATCGACTGCACGGAGTTTCCTGAAGATTGATTAACTCTCATTCCCCGGCATACTGGTATATCTTCAGTTACTAGATTTTCAAACAGCGTTTCCTTTCTACTGCCTATGTAAGTTGTTTAACATTGAAACTGACAAATGCAGTCATATTTGGTGTCCGGTGACAATATTTCTTTCACAGCTGGAGTAGGTATCGAGGTGATTTTATATCTGATGATTAGTTCGGCAACAAAAACATGTTTAATGCTGTTTAAAGTCAAACTTTTATTCGTTGATTACATCAGTGTTCAAGAAAGTTTTGAAGGTATATCACGCTTTGGACTTTTACTTCAGTCGACTGATTTAAGCAGCAAAGTATTATTCAATTCAAGCAAGTGCCGTCTCCACAACGGAGGTTGACTGCAATGGATCTCCAACATAGTATGTCTCTCGCTTTGACTGTACCTTCAGTCAAACTGCGGTTATTCCATCTTTTGATGTTATCTTCCCACTTGTATCGTTGTCTACTTTTCGCTCGCATGTCTTCAACCTTATCCTCCAGTATAAATTTTATAAGAGTATCATGACTTTGCAATTTCTCAGTTTATTCATGAGACCTTCTTTCCAGACTTTGTCAAAGGCTTTCTTCAAATCTATCCACTGCCGCAAGCACCAGCTTCTTCTCTTGGAATGCATCCTCAATTTCTTGAGAGAGGTAGGTTGTCTGATCTTCCGTAGAGTAGCATTGCCTAAAGCCAGCCTGCTGTGGCACAAGGATGTTTTTACTTTCAATGTACCACTGCAGTCTGTGATTGATGATGCGCTCCAGTGTTTTGCAGAGACAGCTGGTGAGGCTAATTGGTCTGTAGTTAGAGGCAATGGAACTATCTTTCCCTGATTTTAGGAGCGGTATCATGATCGCTTCTCTCCAGGCTTGTGGAACACTGCCTAAGGTCCAACTGTTATTGAAGATCTGCAACAGCTTTGCTTTGGCCTCTGTTCCTAGGTTCCTGATAATTTCATTGGAGATACCATCAGCTCCTGGTGACTTTCTCATTTTCAGTTTTGATATGGCTAGCTCCAGTTCGCTGATTGTGATGGGTGCCTCCAGAACCTCATGTACTATTTCCTTCTGTCCTGTATGTTGCAGTTTCTCTCGAATCTCTTGTTGTTTCTCTGGACTAATTTTGATATTGTTATCTTGTGCGAATGAGTCCGCAAAATGGTCAGCTGCTTGCTTTCTTGTTAAGATGTTTCCATCTTTATGTAGTGCAATTTTTGAGTTTCTCCCTGTGCCCTCATCGTTAAGTTGTTTTATTAGCTTCCACAATTTCCTTGCGTCTCTTTCAAAGTTCAGAGACTCTGTTTTTTTTCTGCCAGCTTTTCCGTCTAGCCTGCAGCTTGGCCCTTTGAAATTTGGCTTTTGCATGCTGGAATTTATTGTGGTGCTCTTGGCTGGGTGTGGCCTCTGCTTGCTTTCTACATACTTCCACATCATTATGTAACTGTTCCAGTTCACTACTCCAGTAGGGTTTATAATGTTTACGGGCTCCTCTTGGTACTGTTTCTTGCGCTGCCTGTAGTATGCATTTCCCAAACTCTTCAACTACTTTATTTATGTCTTTCTCAGTGTTCAGGTTTCTAACCAGTAAGCTGGTGCGATTCCTGTACATTGCCCAGTCTGCTTTCTTGTAGTTCCACCTCGAGAGGGTGCTGCTTTCACTTACAAGCTCATTTTCTACAGTTAGAAAGACTGGCCGATGGTCGCTGCCACCAAGTTGTTTCCCAACAATTCGTGTAATGTTCCACTCCTGGTCTGGCGAATGAAAAGCCAGGTCAGGTGTAGTTGTAGAGTGCCATGATCTCGAGTAGAAAGTATGTGGGTCGGACGGCTTGTTAACCAAGATGAATCTATTCTCATCCTGCCAGTCTTCCAGTCACTCTCCTCTCTGGTCCATGTGATCATAGCCCCAACTCTGCGAGTGGCTGTTGAAATTGCCACACACAATCATTTTTTCTGTTAATGGTAGTGTGTCCAGTGCCTGTGGGCGGTCACTTGGACAGTAGTAATTGATCAGATGTAGGTCTGTATAGCCTGTTTTAAGTTTAAGTGTCTGATACTCCGCCCCTTCCATATAGACTTCAGTTTGGGAAGCAGTGATGTTATTTTTTACAAGGGTAAGTATCCCACCTTATCGCCTGTCCTTTCGGTCAGATCGGTAACACTGGTAGCCTCTGATTTTGAAGGCTATATTTCCGTTGAGGTGAGTTTCTTGCAAGCAACATATGCTTACTTTTTCTTGTTCCAGGATGTTTTCTAATTCTATTGTTAGTTTGCTCGACTCCCTCCGCATTCCAGTGCATTATTTTAAGTCTTTGTGTAGTATGGCCAGCCGTTCTATTCTCATGTCCCCTGGCTCCACAGGACATCTGAGAAGGACCTCCAGTAGTAGGGGTTGGACCCTTTCGAGACATAGGGCCCGGCACTGCACCTGCCTGGGGGTCCAAAGCAGGGCGAGCACCATAACTTTTAGCAGTGGTCGACATATTCCATTTTGCGTAATTGCGTGGCATCCTGATTTCTGTGGTGCGCCTCCTGGCTGGTTCCCTCCGTCTTCAGCACCTTTCCTTTGCTAGAGCAGACTGTGGTCTCACTCGAGTTTAGATGTGTACACACGCACACACGTGTCTGCACATGCATGTATGTGTATACACATCTAGAGCACACTGGTTATTTTTCGGCGCCAGATACTCGCCGTCGCCCCTTCTCCTGTTAGTTTAAACAGTTCCGCCACGTGAAGGCCAGGAGTTGGACTTTTGCTGCAGAGGTTATGTATTCACGAGCCATTGGGGTATTTAAGCAATGTTGGGCGCTCACCCCAACACTGCGCCCCGGCTACATACAGCAATTTGGAACCCAACGTTCTACTCTTATTGTCTCTGTCAGGTCTTAGTCAGATATGAGAGTAAACTGTACTACCTGCTTTCTGTTAGAGGCGAATGTTTTGCGGCGCTCACAAAACCCGAGATCCCACATTGTGCCAACGGCTTCGGGAGACGAAGCGCAATTTGGAGGGTATCGGCCTCATCCGAGTGCGAGGAAATGCAACCTAAGACTAAATGTCATGACGGTAGACCAAACCCTAAGCCTTGATCGGCAACTGGTCTAGGATTGAAGTTCTGATAGGCGGCCAGTTAGAGCATTGCTTCGACAATCCAGCAGCTTGTGCAGCTTGTCTTATTCCAGACGTATTGGTGTTATCTTTCCTATGGAGTAAACTAAACATGCCGAGAAAGAGATCATGCTGTATCTGAAACACATGGTTTCTACAATTCAACCCAGGCTTTGTGCCATGGAGAGATGTAGCTCCATCCATTGTGAAGTTATTGTTCTTTTTTTTTTTTAAGCACAATGTAACAACTATCGTCTGTCAAGGCGGTAAGGTGTCAGTAGTAGTATTAGCATCTTCCCTGCTTTCTTCAATACTCTGGAAGTCCAAGATATTCGCAACATTCGTTTGATGAACCGCATCTCTGTTGATTCCAAGCGCTTCCTAATTTGTTCAGACACGTTCCATGATTCATTGCCATATATCAAAACATGTTCTATGTAACACTTCACTTTTTTTTTGTTTTAAAATTCGCATATCCTTTTACAGGACATTCGCTTAATATTTTTTTTCAACACATGAAATGGCAATGAAGAAATCCATGAAGCCTTTAAAGGAGGGATTACGGACAACGTCTTAATACGTCTGCTTCTTTCGGAACGGAAATTGCGTCATTTGGAAGGACAGAATAGGGATCTTAATGTGATTTGTTTAAAACCCGGCTGCTTAATTCTGTGTATCTGTAATAGTGTTTGTGCGTGCGTGCGCGCACGTTTGTGTGCGTCAGTGTATCTGTGTGTACATATTTTCTGTCATCTCCCCGTGAATCTGACTGTCTGTGTGAATGTTAATCTCTGTGTGTGTGTCTGAATGTCAGTAAATCTACCCGTCCTCCTCTTTGTCTATTTTGTGGTCATTTGAATGCATATCGTTGTTTCCGTTTGTTTTCTAAATCAGTTACTCTCTCCACATCCTTTGTCGCTATTAGTCCGCCTGGGCGTTTCCAACTCTCGCATTATGTATCATTCCATCCATCTATCTATCCATCCATCCATCCATCCATCCATCCATCCATCCATCCATCCATCCATCCAAACAGTCACCCATTCTTCCATAGGTAATCTATCTATCTAAGTGTCTGTGTGTCTTTCTATCTGCCACATGTCTGTCTTTATGTTTATCTGTCTATCTGTTTATCATCATATTGCCTGTCTGTGTATCTGTATGCCTATCTATTATCCCAATACCCCGCCGTTATTCATATTACATGTCTATCTGTCTGCTTGCCTAACCTCCTACCAACCCGCCGTCTATCACATTACCTGTCTGCCTTTTCTGTATATCTACCCATTCCTTCACTCGCAGACACATGGAGTTCTTCACTGACTTAAACCGGTCGAAGTTTCATCAAACCTCACTTAGCACTAGTCAGACGGGAAAAAGAAATCCAGCGATTGAAAAGACTCGACAACCCCGAACACACCCCGTCTTGACACCAGCAATCGTTTCACATTTGCAGATGTCTTATGACATCCAAATCAAATAAAGTGTTTTCCATTTGTGAAGAATGAAAACCAAAATGCAATCGCCAAAAAGGGTTACGACATCAGGTGGTTCTACTCACTCTACGCCAGTGATTCTCAACCTGTTAGACTACATGTATCATGTCACCACATACTAGAATGCCATTTCACAATTTTTTATACTTTCACAAGTCATTCAGTCTTCACCAATTGATCATAAGGTGGTTCACAACACAGTGCCCGAATTCCGTAGCAACGGCTAGGGCCAAAAAGCGCGTGCGCTATAGTCACATTATATACATTTATCGTTGTTGTTAGGGCATGAGCATGCGCAGGGAAGCGTTCTATATCAGATTCTGACTATAGCTACTCAACCAAAGCTTGTCCACACTTCACACTCATACAAAAGTACAGGTTCTATGTAGCAATCCAACACTCTTTTTTCTCGTTGCAAATTACATCTTTTTATTGGTCATTATGTTTTCCATCTTGAAAAAGGATACCTTCGTTATAGCTATTCTTGTTCTAATCTATTCAACGCATCTCCCATCAGATGTTATGATTGTTCCTAGATAATTGTACCGATTCATTTGTTTAAGAATATTCCCGTTTATCTCTATATTACATAGTGGTATAGTAAAATGCAAAGAATACCATGGACGGACAGAAAAACCAATGAGCAAGTCCTTCAAGAAACACATGGAGATCGTAAACTGATTAGAGTCATTAGACGTAGACAGTCAACATTTTTTGGGCATGTTATGAGAAGAAATGACTTGGAGAACTTGGTGACAACTGGTAAGATCGAAGGGAAGAGACCAAGGGGGAGATCTAGAAGTAAATACCTGGATGGATTGGCCACATGGCATGGTCGAGACAGGAACACGGAGCTGATCCACGACTCTAGTGACTGAGTGAGATGGCAGAACATGACCGCCCACGCTTACCGGCAAGGCACATGATGGATGGATGGATGGATTTCCTTCTTCCTAGTGACTACCATAATCTGTGTCCTTCTTACAGTTCAATTCCAACCCTAGTTGTTCATTGTGTGCAACAACCGCATCTACTAAGTATTGCAGGTCCCGCTCATTGTCTGCAATCAATACTGTACCACCTACTTATCTCATGTTATTGAAGTTATGTCCTCCAATAGTGATTCCTCTCATATCTCATAAATTTCTGAAAATATGTTCACTGTATAGGGAAAAAAGATCTGGAGACATTACACATCTCTGTCGTACACCTCTCTTAATGCGCTGATATTGACCTACTTCATTATCAATCTTTATGGCAGCTTGTTGTTTCCAATATATGTTTTTTTTTAAAAAATAAGTCTAAGGTCTTTCCTATCAATGTGTAGATCTGCAAGCATCTTCATCGTGTTGACATGTCTTACTTTTTTACGATGGAGGTGATGGCAGTTACACAGGCTTTCATATGGCTGGAATCACCGCATTTTACCAACGTGTGTGTACTAAGTGATTCAATGAGCATGATTCAGAAGGTCGAAGCTGGATCTGTACGTAGACAGTGGACTGAGTCGCTGCGGAAGTCTGTTGTCCGCAAAGTCACCTTCATCTTCGTCCCGGGACATGCGGGAGTCGAGGGAAATGAACGAGCTGATAAATTGGCTGGCTCTGCACCCCCTGTAGATGGCCAGCCCGTGGATCGTGCGGATGTTATTAAAGCCCTTAAAGATATGGCGAGAACAGAGGATTTTGACGCCAGTGATTCCACATCGCTTTCAAGGATGAAAGACCTGGGAGTAAGAATCGGCACAGCCAGACGCGAGAGGTACATCGGGAAAACAAAGCGCCTCGTCAACCAACACAGAACTGGCACTATTAGCCACCGGACGCTGATGCATATGCTGGGGGGAGGATCTGAGCACCTATGGACATGTCCGGAGTGCAACGAAGATACCCCAACTGATAACTAACTAACTAACTAACTGTCTTACTTTATCGAAACGTAAAATTGTCTAGAAAATGAACCTGGGGTAAGGGTTGGTCACACCCACCTGCAAAAGAACAATGGGTTATGTGAGGCATGTGTTGGTACCCAACATTTGACTCAAGTCATGAGGTACCCCACGTTGAGCTCGATGCCGTTTTCGCAGTATTTCTGGTTTAGTGTTCAAGTGACGATATTTACGCCACATTAATCTGGACTACCAATCGACTGAACTAACACTGCCTGGGTGTCGAGACACTGGAGTGGGGGGATTGAGGTGGTATGACTGTTTTTGTGGACAGACGAGTGAAGAGTGCATGAAGCTTAAGTCACATTAGAATACATGAAGTTGTCGAGGGCCACGAGTGATTGAAGAGTGGGTCAGAATGACTCTGGGAGGGAAAGGGCGAGCGTCATTCTCAGGATCGACCAGGGTGGGTCGAGTACGTCAATAGTGAGATACATTTATGTAATTGATAGATTAATGTAGTAAATAGATTAATATAAGAGATAGATGTAAATAATTGATAGATTTATGTAACATATATATTTAAATATGAATATATGCATATAATAGATATATTTATATAACTGATAGATTTATATAATAGACAGATTGATATAATCCATCCATCATGTGCCATGTCGATAAGCGTGGGCGGTCATGATTCTGCCATTTCACTCGATCACCAGAGTCGTGGATCAGCTCCGCGTTTCTGTTTCGACCATGCCACGTAGCCAGGCCATCCAGGTATTTACTTCTGGGTCTTTCCCTTGGTCTTTTCCCTTCGATCTTGCCAGTTGTCACCACGTTCTCCAATTCATTTCTTCTCATAACATGCCCAAACAATTTTGACTGTCTACGTCTAATGACTCTAATCAGTTTACGATCTTCATTTGTTTCTTGAAGGACTTGTTAATTGGTTTTTCTCTCTGTCCATGTATTCTTTGCATTTTCCTCAGAAACCACATTTCCACAGCCATCAGATGTTTTTCAGCTTGACTACTCATTGTCCACGCTTCACATCTGTAATACATAAATATCTAGCGTCCTTATATTTTCCTAGGAATGGACTCCTTAGTTGCCACGCCTTGGAGAGAAATGCGCTAGACTTGGTCTCGATGCCGTCATAATTTATATGGCCTTTAGTTCAAATGCGAGCTAAAAGATTGGTCGAGTACCCGGCCAAGACATGCCGCTTAAATTAGCAAGGCGTTAGTAGACACTTGCCATCTGGAACGTTCGAAAGACAAGTCGCCTCCCGCTTGAGAGGGCAATTAACCTAACAAATTCCTTTTCTGGGGTCTAGCTCTAGAGAGGCAGGTGGTGGTTAGGACGTTACTACCGAACAGGGACGTGGGTAAACAGCCTATTGTTGAGTAGTAACGGAAGAAATTACCTTATCCATACAGTCTGGACCTAGAAATAAGTGTTGATTGCTGCACTTATTAGCTGCCTTTTTCAGCGAAAGACCGTGTTCGAGGATGATTAGCCAAAAGCTATTGATACATTCCGACTTCTGTCGGGATACTCAAGGACGGCCTTCCTGATCAAAATGTCTACCAAGACAAACGGATATACATAGTACACAGATACCCGCCTTTTCCGTCTGGGAGGTACCGCCTGATATACCATAAATCAGCAAGGTTAAAGAAACTGCAGGATAGTCCAAGTTTGAACAAAACTAACAGCAGTAAGAACCCTCCAACTGCCTATTGGATGCCCAGTTTCATATTCAATAATGAATTACCTCTTCGACACAAGTCATGTACAGGCAAGTTCAACGCAAGGTCCTATATATGAACACCGTTGGGAAGACGCTATGAGAGAAGTAACAGGAGGCAATGTTTCTAGACATGCATCAGAAGGAATCCTCCTGACTGTATTGCGATTCCCAGTTTGTGTGCTGGAATTATTATTATTCTGTTTCATGCTAGTGCAGACCAGGATGGACATAGTCCCATATGATACCAATGAGTGACTCTCAGCATTGTTTGTTCCTACACTGAAATGGGGATATCAAAGGATGGCTCTTTGTTGGTCCCAGGCTGGCCTGATTGCATTATCAACAAGTGTGGGATGGCCTATCAATCTGAGATTGTATGTGTATAAAAGTCTTGAGAACAATAGTTGAGATTCTGATTTAAAAAATAAAAAAAACAGAAATGTTGGACGGTCGTCATCTTTTTCATTGTATTTGATGATGTAAGGAAATACCTTCATGCCTAGTCTGAAGAGGATCTCCTGAAAGTTTGACTGACCTAGGCCTCAGTTTCAATAGGACACAGAACCCATTAGCACAAGAGTGTTCTTGATTTGTTCCCTGGGTAATAGGGATTGTGATGTTTTCTAAAGGCAAATTGGCAATGGTTATTAGATGGGAGGGACACAACTGAGTGCAGTCATTCGGTCCCCGGATAATGGGGATATAATCTACCTTGCCTTGGAGAGGAATACATATCGACATAACAAGAAGAAAAGAAAGAATAGGACTGTTTTATTAGTCTAGTTCTTGTGATTTGAATGTGGAGTGTTGTTTTGGTTTTGAGTGCATTGATTTTGGGGACATGGGGCTATCACATGTGTACGTGTTCATGATATTTCATATCATCCTATGGATTTTCCAAAACTCAAAACTACAAATACAGGTTTATATGTACTCTTGATCTTGATTTCATTTCTGGTGAACAAAGTTCGTCCCAATGTTGATGTTTACGTCAATTGCTTGTTGATGTTTGTTCAACAGTGGTTGTTCTATATGTTGTAAATAATCAATGTTCTCTGACACTATCAAATTCTAAAGGTGATCGAGTGGGAGGGGATACATACACATAGATACCATTGTCAAAAGAGGTGAATTGTTTTTCCCCTTGTATCTGTGGTAAATATCTAGGGGCACTTATAACATCAGATGGAAGATGTACAACAGAGATTACGAGCAGAACAGGGCAGGCAAAGGCCGCACTGCAGAAAATTAAGAGTATCTAATGCAATAAGTCGCTATCAATGAATGTAAGAAAGAGAGTACTAAAATGCTATATAGAACCAGTTTTGCTGTACGGCAGCGAATCTTGGAATAGTAAATGAACAAATTAGGGAGAACTTAGAAGAAACAGAGATGTGGTGTTTAAGATGAATGTTGCGAATTCCTTGGACTGCTAGAGTAACTAACAACGATTGCCTGAAAGAGGCTAATGAAACTAGAACACTATATACAACAATAAGAAAGAGACAAACAGCTTTCTTTGGTTATGTAATGAGAAGAGAGGCATTGGAGAACATCGTGACAACTAGAAAGATCGAGGCAGAGGCAGATCAAGCGAAATGATGCTGGACGAATTGAGACAGTTGCAAGGAGGAATATCATAAGCAGAGTTGATCCAGAAAACCAAAGACCGAGATCTGTGGAGAGCCATGAACGCCTACGCCTTGCCGACAGGGCACTTGATGATGGTGATCTGTGGTAAATTTCCCTGATCACCTTGCCTTATAGATGTGAGTGAGAATGTAAATTCATCACATCTGGGATCCCCTAGACAAACTTAGCAAATGTTCTCATATATTAAATCCTACATCCCACAGCATCCAAACAAAAGTACATGTTCTATGTAGCACTTCAACACGCTTTTTCTCGTTTCAGTTGATATCATTTTATTGGTCTTTTTCATCTTGCAAAAGGCTACCTTCGCGATGGCAATTCTTGTTCTAATCTCTTCAATGCATCTCCCATCAGATGCTATGACTTTTCCAAGATAACTGTACCGGTTCACCTGCTTAAGCATATGCCCATTTACTCGTATATTACATTGTGGTATTTCATTCTTTCCAGTGACGACCATAATCTGTGTCTTCTCACTATTCAATTCTAACCCTAGTTGTTCACTGTGTGCAACAACCGCATCTACTAAATGTTGCAGGTCCTGTTCATTGTTTGCAATCAAGACTGTGTCATCTGAATATCTAATGTTATTGATGCATCGTCCCCCAATGTTGATTCCTTCCATATCTTCTATATTTCTGAAAATATTTTCACTGTACAGGGAAAACAGATCTGGAGACAGTACACATCCCTGTCCCACACTTCTCTTAATAGACTGATATTGACCTACTTCATTATCAATTCTTACGGCAGCTTGTTGTTTCCAATATATTTTTTTTTACAAGTCTTCTAAGGTCTTTTCCATCAATTTGTAGATATTCATTCAAGCATCCTTATCATGTCGACATGTCTCACTTTATCGAAAGCCTTTGTGTAGTCAATAAAGCAAAGATGTAGATCTGTGTCTACTTCTATAGAACGTTCAATTACAGTTCTCAGTATATACACAGCATATACTGTTTCTTTGCCTTCTATAACCCCACATTGTTCTTCTTCTTTTTAAGGTTGTATTTTCTTCCTAACTCTTTGCATGATAATTCTTAGCAAAATCTTCGTGACGTGACTCATTATACTAATTGTTCGATGTTGATCATATTCCAAGGCTCATGATTTCTTCGGGATTGCAATAAATATAGAATTACATAATACAGGAGGTATATTTCCATTTATATAATAGGCCTACTTTGATTTATATAATTGATAGATTGATGTAACAAATAGATTTATATAGTGAATATATTTATATAATAGATAGATTTATGACAATACACACATATGTGGTATGGCAGGTATGTTACTTTTATGGTGTTGAGAAAAAGATGTGTACAATAATTATCATATTTCATTTCTGTTACATTCATTTATAATAGTAAGATATGAGTAACCAAGGGTCAGTAAAGATGAGACAGACAGATGCGTGATAGAAATACATATATTATGAGTTCAGATTAATAACAGCCTTTGTGTTGTGCCTTGTGTGAAGGCACCTGTCTGCCATTGTGTTGTTACCTGCTATATAAACAACATATAACAACATTATATCTGGGAGAGGTTTTAACATCTGATAGGAGGTGCCTTTGCGAGATTAGAACGAGAATCGCAATTGCTAAGGTAGCATTTTCAAAATGGAAAACATCATCATCATTAAGTGCTCTGTCAGCTGGCGTAGGAGCTACATATCTTAGTCTTTGGTGTTCTGGATCAACTCTGCTGCTGATATTCCTCCGTGCCACTGTCTCTATCCATCCAGCATAATTTCTCTTGGTCGGACTCTGCCTCTCTTCCCTTTGATCTTTCCAGTCGTCCAATGCCGTTATTCTCATAATATGACCAAAGAAAGCTATTTGCCTCTTTCTTATTTTTGTGTATAATGTTCTAGTTTAATTAAACTCTTTCAGGCAATCGTTGTTAGTCACTCTGGCAGTCCAATGAATTAGCAACATTCGTCTCAGGAACCACATCTCTATTGCTTCCAAGTTCTTCCTAATTTGTTAATTATCATTCCAAGATTCACTGCCATGCAGCAAAACAGGTTCTATATAGCACTTCAGCACTCTCTTTCTTACATTCAATGATAGTGAGTTATTACATTATATACGGGACGCAGAGGTGTTTCCAAGGCACCAGGGCCGGGTTATATACTGGCCAAGACCTATTGACGCGTCCTCGTCGAGCGTCCTGGGCAACAGGTCCCTTCGGGGTCAGTGGGATAGCCGATTCCTCAGAAGTCGGAGAGTGTCTGCCTGTACGGTGAGGAACCACCAGTCTGCACACCAATAAACCAGACATGAGACAACGGATACTCACGCAAACCTCAGGTCCTGTATGACATCACACTGATGTTGGACAACAGGATGCCTTCATCCGACATACAGGACTTCGCGTTGGAGCTCAAGCCAACGAACACAAGCAAGCAAGCAACATATGCTATTTTTCATTTTCTGAAATGCAGTTTTGCATGCCCTACTCTGCTCTTAATCTATGTTATGCATCTTCCATTTGATGTTAAATTGCTCCTAGGTCTTTAACATTATCGACTTGGTTAAGAATTGTCCCTTCTATTTCCATTTCACATTTTGGTGTCACCATTTTCTTTGATATCACCATTGTTACAGTTATCCTGATATTCAAGGAGAGCACTTTCTTTGCACTCTCTGTTACTACAGTGTCTAACAATTGTTGATTTTTTGCATTATCCGCCATCAAAACTGCATAGCATATATTGTTTATATTATAACCTCTCATTAGTACTCCCGGCTTCTCTTTCATCTCTTTCATTATTACTTCGCTATATAGGGAGAAGAGGTCCGGTGACAAAAACGTCCCTGTGGTACTCCTAGCTTTATTTGTTTTGAAAACATACTGACCAATAAAAATATGTCAATTGCAACGAGAATAAGAGTGTGGAAATGCTACATACAACCCGTACTTTTTTAAACGTGGACAATGAGCAGGCAAGCTGAAAACATCTAATGACAGTGAAAATGTTATTTCTGAGGAAAATGCAAAGACTACCTTGGACAGAAAGAAAACCAATGAGCGACTTGTCAAAACAAATGAAAACTGCAAACTTATTAGAGATATTAGACGTAGATTTGTTTGTTTGTTGTTTTTTTAATTGGTTACGTCATGAGAAGAAACACCAGGACACCAAAGACCGAGATATGTGGAGAGACATAAATGCCTACGCCAGCTGGCATGGTATTTGATGATTTGGTGAAAAGAGATAAACTAGAGAACTATGTGACAAGGCAAGATTGAGGGGAAAAGAACAAGGGGAAGGCAGAGAAGTAAACACTTGGATGGTTTGGCCACGTGGTATGGTCCAGACAGGAACACAGAGCTGATCCACGACTCTGGTGATAGTGTGGGATGTCGAAACATGACCGCCCACGCTTACCGGCATGGCACATGATGATGATGATAAATACTACATTGTGAATACCTATTCATATTAAAGTGTCCGGAAGAGCAGGTTCCGTGCTGGAGGGCATACACCCTGGGGAGCTATGGTTCAGAGGGAATTCCCCTCGTGTATCCTCAACATACAATATCAGCCAAGCGGAGAGATATAAACCCCTCTGAGATTCTCCAGTTATGACAATCGCCCATCTCCAGTGATGATTATATTCCTAATAATATGCTCTGAAGACCATTACCACGTAGTAAATAAATAACCGCCTATAAGTGTAGGGGTTGAATGAAACATGATTTAAAGACCATCCAACTAACTGTTCTGGTAAAATGTGGAATATCACATTGGGAACCATGGTGTTTTACTACAACTCAGACGCCGTGTCTTGTTTGGTGAATTGTCACAATAACCACGCATGTGTATTATCATTGGTGCCTTTTGCCTGTATTTGACTGTGCATGCTGTCGTTTTGTCGGTACTGTTGTTTGTTCTCCTTCTCACATGGGGCAGTGAGATATGCACTGGCACAAGGACGGAGCATTATGGGGGTGACTCTTTGCCGTGAAGTCGGAACCGTGACTAATCAGCCAGCCAACCAACCAACCCACCCACCCACCAACCCACCCACCCACCAACCACCCAACCAACCAACCAACCAACCAACCAACCACCCAGCCAACTGGTGCTTATTGGTAAGATGGTTACATTTATTTTTCAAGTAAGAAGCACAGACAGATAGGTAGTGTTCTGAACAAGAAAGAAGCACAGACAGATAGGTAGTGCCCTGAACAAGAAAGAAGCACAGACAGATAGGCAGTGTTCTGAACCTACGGGCTAACAACAAGCAAACCAACAAATAAGCACGAGTGACGTAGGCACGAACAGAAACAGAAATGAGAACAACAATGCGACTGCACACAATACACTTCTTTATTAACAGTAAACGATGCTCACAGAGAAGAAATCAACATCTCCAGGGCCTGGCCTCCGACATGTTAATGTAAACATATAAACAGGAGAAATTGGCCTCCCAACCCTGTTTTGACTTATGCCTCGCCTCTCTCAGTGCAAACAGCTCCACAGTCATCAAACACTAACAATAACATTTTGCCTCTAGTCGCTGCGCATTCTTATAAGCTTTCACATACGTCACAGACAAATTACATAACGTAACACTGAAACACTGAGTATTGTTTCCTAAGGTGAGCACATGGAACTATCTAAAACACAATCAACGGCACATACGTCACAGACAAATTACGTAACGTAACACTGAAACACAGAGTATTGTTTCCTAAGCTAAGCACATGGAACTATCTAAAACACAATCAATGGCACATACGTCATAGACAAATTACATAACGTAACACTGAAACACTGAGTATTGTTTCCTAAGCTAAGCACATGGAACTATCTAAACCACAATCAATGGCAGACCACCCCTTGCCGCCACCTAATACTTTAAATGTAAACTAGCTCTAACTCTCTAACACTCGACATATCTATCACCGGCCATTTTCTCACTAACTAACCCGTTGTTCCCTTCTGTCCACTGTTCGGTTCGTGCGCACGCAACACGAAACTATCCGTGTGCGAAACAAGCAACTAGTGACCTGTCTTGAACTGTTGCTACTGTATACCTCCGTCTCTATCTTTATAATACAGTGGTTGTCAACATATTTGGGCACGTGCACCCCTTCTCCATATTTTCACAACTTCACCCCCCCCCCACACACCCTCCCCATTTCGTATTTCTTCCCTATAAATCCTCTCACCCCGGCCCCTACACAGTACTTGTTACATATCCCTTACAGGACGTTGCACTGAACATCAGCACTTTTCAGCTGCTGTTGATGTACTAGGCAAGATTACGCTCCGTAGTTTGCCATTGCTTTCTGGGCGACCGGCTCACAAGTTATCAACGTGGCGAGAACCGCTACCGATTCTCGCGCAGGTTACGTTACTCACGAGAATATACGGGATTACGGAGAAAGACGTTATATCCTAGGCCAGGAAGACTGGCCTACACAGTATACATATATTATATATAAAAATGGAAGCTAAATTTAATAACATATACTAGAACAAGTCTAGACGTCTACATAAAACTGATTTGCGGGTCTGCTTACGTTATAAAATGAATTGCAGTAGGGCGAGAAGTACAGAACTGTAAAGTATGGACTGGGAAACAATATAAAGTAAACGGTTCTTGTATTAACGCGATCTTGAAATAATCTTAATTCTCCCCCCCCCCCCTCCCCCCCTCCCCCCTCATGAAAGCCCTAAAATGTCACCCTGGGGGGAATTCCCCATCGGTTGAGAACCACTGTTGTGATATGTCTAATCTTTAGGTCTCCTTCTGTCTTCTGTGAAATATTGTCAAAATATGTCATACAGAGCTGTGACAGGTAGGCAGACAGATAGACAAACAGGTAGGCAGGCAGGCAGATAGACATGCAGGCAGGTAGGTAGGCAGGTAGACAGGCAGGAAGGCAGGCAGGTAGACAGGCAGGCAGGTAGGTAGACAAGCAGGTAGGTAGGCAGGTAGACAGGCAGGCAGGCAGATAGACATGCAGGCAGGTAGGTAGGCAGGTAGACAGGCAGGCAGGCAGGCAGGTAGGCAAGCAGACAGACAGGCAGGTAGGTAGACAAGCAGACAGGAAGACAGGAGACCGAGAAATATACAGGCAGGCAGGAAGACAGACAGACAGACAGACAGACAGACAGACAGACAGACAGAGATGTCTGTAGTTAGGTAGGTAGTTAGGTAGCTATTAGGTAGGTAGGTAGGTAGGTAGGTAGGTAGGTATACAGACAGGACAAACAGAAAAATGGATTATGGATGGATGGATTAATGGATGGATGGATGGATCTATGGATGGATGGATGGATGGATGGATGGATGGACTGACTGACCAATCAATAGACTGATCGATCGATCGATAGCAACCGATTTAACCGAATTACTAAATCATGTGACCTGGCAGATCAATTGACCTAATGAGCGAACTGACCTAACAACAGGCCTCAGGACAGACAGAAGACAGCGAACGTTCGTAACTATCAACGCCAACTGTCCGCGGTAATTAAACTATTATTTACCCACTTATTCTAAATTATTGAAACCTTCACCTTACGACCGCGATATTACCACCAGCTACCGCCAACTCTGACCTCTGAACTCTAAAACTATCTTCAAGACTTCGCGGACCCAAGAGAAATATCCAGCCGGCAATTTTCAACTTCTGTGACTGGCTTGAGTCATGGTAATGGAAAACGCCGCTGAACTCCGTATTTCTCAAGTACCATCCATTTTGGTTTAAAATTTCATCTGCTTTCCTATAGCCTACGACATTCCCAAGGGAGGAAGAGGCGGGAAGAAGAAATTTCCAGCAATAACGCAGTCATTTCTTAGCACGCTGACATCATTGTCCGTATCCTCGTCTGCCTCAACTGAAATTTGTCTGGTCTAAATTATGGAAATAAGATAGCTTTTATTCTGCGAAAAGTGCCTCTTTTGTGTTCACGCCAGTAAAAAAATAGAAAGCTGAAATAATCTATCTTCGACTCAAAAATAGATGTAGCAATAATCTATCCTCTTTTTGGTGGCATCCTCACGTATAAAGAAAATAATACAGGGTTTTTGGGGAGGTAAGTCTGGCTTGCTAAACAGAGCTTTAGTTGTTGGAATCTGTAGGAAATCGTCTCAGAAGTAAATGATGTCTTTTATCTGATTTCTTCTGGTTGTGAAGAGTCCGATTATTAGCTACTGACTTATCGGGGATCTCTGTGGCCAAGCGGTTGTGAAGAGTCCGATCATTAGCTACTGACTTCTCGGGGATCTCTGTGGCCAAGCGGTTGAGCCGTCTGCCTCGAGCTGAGGGTCGTAGGTTCGTTTTCCGACCATGTCGATCAGTCCACGAATATGATGTTTCCGATGACGCTCTGGGTGTCATCGCTGGAACTAAGGAGTTGGTGCCTTATGCTATGCTCTCAACAGACGGCTTGCATTTCTGCGGAGAGAGACCTGGTCATATAAGGTAAAACGCTTGGCAATTAAAGGAATCTTTTCCCCTGATATTGTTTCGCCTAATCTTTCTCTAACATTTTCAGAAAGAACTTTCTGACACCTTGCTGTCTTGACAGACGATAGTTTGTTACATTGTGTTTCAAGAACAGCACAAAGCCTGGGCTGAATTGAAGATACCATTTGTTGTCCGTGCAGCATGATCCCTCTCTTTGCCTGCCTAGTTTACTCCAGAGGAAAGGTCACACCGAAACATCTGGAACAAGACAGGCTGCAGAAGCTGCAGATTTAGCAGAGCAATTTTCTGTCTCTCAGAGCTTCGATCCTAGACCAGTTGCCAACCAAGGCTTAGGGTCTGGAATTTCCTGCCATGATATTTAGTCTTCAGGCTGTATTTCCTTGCGCCAGGATAAGGCTTGTTTCCCGACAAGGTTACAAGAATAAGGTCTAAAAATATATTTTGCCAGGAAGTAACAGTAACATTATTTCGCGATAATTTTCACACACACACACTCCTGTAGTACCTTTCTTTGATAGCTTGACCAGATATTCTTCTCTTCAGACTATTAGTACTTCTTCGGTCTCCCAGATTCTGTTAAATACTGTCTGCACTAATTAAGCGGAGGTGTTTATATTAGTTTAACGGCATCTGTTGTAGTGCCATCTGGACATGTAGCTTTACCATCCTTCTTTAGATGGTGTCTAGTTCTTGTACTCCAGCTCCATTTGCAGCTGGATATCTGGATGGTTTTTTGATACTGGTCTATTTAACTATTCATAAAATCTTTAGCCCATCTGTTCAATTGATCTGTAATGTTATTGAGAACTTTTTCATTTCTTTTCTTGAACATTCCACCTTCTTTATGGTATGTTCCGATTATTTTCCCTATGGTCTCTGGTGTTTCCTCTGGATGCCGCTTCTTCTACCTCTCTTGCTAGGTCATCAAAATATTGTCGTTTCCCGCCCTTATCGGTTTTTTAACTTCGTTGTTGTTGTTTTTGCGTATGTTTCCTGGGCTCTGGTTTTCATTCAATAGGTTATACTGCAGAATTTACCCCAGGACATGCTAGTGTGGTGGAAAACAATCAAGCGGACATATTGGCTGGATCTGCACCTCCTCGTGGGGTACTGGTGTGTGATCGATCTAGCGTGGTGGGGTCCAAGAAATCAAGTGTATAGTGCAGAAGAACAGATATATCATGACGGCTTAGTTAGTTAGTTAGTTAGTCGACAGATCATCCTCATTGCACATCGAACCATTCAGTCCATAAGTGCTCGGATCCCCTCCTCAGCAAATCCCGCAGCGTGTAGCGGCTAACGACACCAGTTCTGTGTTGGTTTATCAATCTTCTTTGCCTTCCTGCGTAGTGTTCTTGTTTGGCCACACCTCTTTTAATTTGCAGTTCTCGCAGTCTGAACATGGTTATAGATTCGCAGTCATCGCTTGGTTCTCGCAACAGTATTACGTCTTGTAGAGCATTCAGAATGTCAGCCTGATCCATAGCGTGTCCGCCCTCCACAGTAGCCTCACCTGCGAGCTTGTCAGCCCGCTCATTTCCTTGTACTCCCGCATGCCCTGGCACGAAGATGAAACTAATCTTTGCCAGCTGAGACTGCTCCAGAGACAGCAACCACTCTCTTCGGATCCACCCCATTTCATGACGGCTTGGAGAGGATGATGCTGCAAGGAGTGACCAGAGGATCTGACCGACACTTAGGACTCAGAGGAAAGCCAGCTTGACATTTAATCCCACTGCCATTAGTACCATTAGTATCGGGACTCTTCGCCTAACTGTTGCAGATTAGGACGGGGCACATTACATTGTGGTAAAGCTGTGAAATGAGTTAAATTGTGGTAAAAATGAGAAGTGTTACACTGTGGTACATTTGTGAAATGAGGTACACTGCGGTAAAACTGTGAAATGAATTACACTGTGGGAAAACCTGTGAAGTGAGATACACTGTGGTAAAGCTGTAAAATGAGTTACACTGTCGTAAAACTGTGAAATGAGTTACAGTGTGGTAAATCTGTGAGATGTGTAATATTGTGGTAAAGCTGTGAAATAAGTTAAAGTGTGGTAAAATGTGAAATGTGTTACACTGTGGTAAATCTGTGAAATGAGTTACACTATGGTAAAACTGTGATATGAGTTACAATGTGGTAAAACTGTGAAATAAGTTACATTGTGGTAAAGCTGTGAAATTTGTTACATTGTGGTAAAACTGTGATATGAGTTACACTGTGGTAAAACTGGGAAATTAGTTACAATGTTGTAAATCTCTGAATTGAGTTACACTGTGGTAAAGTTTTGAAATGAATTACATTATAGTAAAGCTGTGAAATAAGTTACAATGTGGTAAAACTGTGAAATGAGTTACACAGTGGAAGGCAATGAAATGAGTTACATTGTGGTAACATTCTGAAATGAGTTACACTCTGGTAAAGCCAAGACATAAGTTACACTGTGGTAAAACTGTGAAGTGAGTTACACTGTGATTAGCTGTGAAATGAGTTACACCGTGATAAAACTGTGAAATAAGTTACACTGTGGTAAAGGTCTGAAATGAGTTACACTGTGGTAAAGATGTGAAACATTAAGCAAAATAAACATTATATGTCAGCCTGTTGTTTCATACCCTGGGACACAGAGGTAAGTAGCACACATTTTGCTTATTGTTTTATCCTTTCTTCTCCAGCTGTTGATTATGCCTTAATAAGGTCACTTAATGTCATCTCTTGGTACTCATTTCAGGCTGAGTCGCCATGGGCGCTCAATGCAATTTGTTAAGTCCTCATATTCTGGATAGGGATTTGAACACATGACCAACGTTCTGGTAGGCAATAAGAATGTATATTGTTACATGAAAGGACAATCTTTTTCACGTCATTTGTGGCGGAAGATTCTGTGGCGCTAAAAAGTCCATTTATCCACGTAATATTCAAACGAGAACAGCATAACGGCATTGCAATAATGGAAAGTTCCCCGGCAGGAAATAATCCTGCTAAATGCATCATTGGCGCTGGCGTTTCTGCATTTCTGCAAATGAGGGGTCAATGAGATCAAGCTGTTTGGAGCTATGGGCAGAATGAGTTCGGGGTTTTCGAAGTGAAAGGAAATTGGCTTTTCATATTATAATAATTGTATTATTATGATTACAATCATCTTCCGTGGCGAAGTAGTTACGGACGCAGTTCGTAATCTCGCATACCGCGTTCGAAACACAGCTGCGGGAGATTTGGCAGCAGACCGCATTTATCTGGTTTTTTACTAAATGGTATGGGTGCCGGTCATTCTGAAAGCAATGGCAACTTACTGAAAGAAGAGGCGCCCAGGTGAGCGAACGATGGAATAGGGAACAGTTATAGATTACTGCGAGGGAAAGGCCTGGAAAAAAAACATGGTGGGGGGGGGGTTGGAACCGAGGTCGTAGGAGACATCGGAACTCCAGAGTGCACAAGGAAATTAGGGGGGGGGGTGTAACGTAGCTACGAGCAAACAACGGGAGAATCATTGAACCATAGAAGCGGGCACCAAGAGGGACTATTGCCAAGACCACTGTGACAAACACCTAGAGTCGAACGAGGAACAGCTGGCAACGCTCAAACGTGGAAGCCCCAATCTGAGAGCCTGAGTGAATCCCGGTAGAGTTTGCTTCATGGTGGATATAAACGTCGTTGACAGCCTTGGTGGGTCATAGTAGATCCGGAAAAGTGGAATGATGTAGTGCACATAATTTGAGATCTAGAATGGGTGAGGGAAGGGTAGGAAGTAGGACTAGCTATCCCGACGTACATGCTGGTCATTCAAGTGTTGAGGTGACGTAGGGCAGGCGCCTTCTTTCAGCCGGCGCTATATAATACTTTGTCACTATTGTTCACATTGCAAGTTATAGCTTTGTGGTGGTAAATGTGTTTTCCATCTTGCATAAAGCTGCTTCTGTACTGATGATTGTTGTTCTCATCTCGTCTTCTCCTTCTTTTTCTTTTTCTTCTTTATCCTCGTCATCGTTGTCTCCTTCTTCTTTCTCACTTCACCCCACCCCTTTTTTTCTTATTTCTCTTATTCCTCCTTTATCTTCTCTTCAACGTGCTCTTCTTCCACGTCTTCTTCGATCTCTTCTTCATCCTTCACTTCTTCCGTATCCTCCGCCTATTATTTCTTCTTCAATTCTTCTTTCTCCTCCTCATCTTTTTCCTCCGATTTCTCATATTCCTTCTCTTCAACCTCCTATTTCTCCTCTTCGTTTTCAGCACCACCTCCTAGTCTACTTCTACTCCTCTTCCTTCTTTTATACCTCTCCTTAATAATTTTTTACACTTTTCTACTCGTCCAATTGGTTTTTGTTATATTATTCTTCATCGCCCTCTACTTCTAGTCATATTTTCCTCACCCTCCTTCTCTTACCTTCTTTTTGTACACCTTCCTCTACTTCCTCTTCTTCTCCTTCTTAACCGTTTATGGGCGAGCTGTTTCCCCCCAAAACCAGTCTTCCTTAGCGCTATATAAAAAATCAATGCAAAGGCATCCTTCCATGGCATACCCCAGACTCTACAGAGTCTCTTCTATCGCCAGCAAGTCTGTTCACACCATTGAACAGTTCTCAAACAGTCACCATCCTGGCTACGTTCTGCAAGACGGCCATCGATTAGTTGTCTGAGACTAGTAACTGTGCTTATTATTTCTCTCCAGAAAACTCCTCCTCCCTCGTCCCCGCGTTCACAGTAAGCACCTAATGATACATGCCGACGTCAAATAAGGAGTCAAATTCTGACTCGTTCTCTTCTCCAGACCACTTGTCTGGTCCTATTATAGACCTCTTCAATGGGCCGTGTATTAATGTCATCAGAAAGGAGCCGTCGGGATCATTCCATTTTTCCTTATATTCTTTCGATGTTTTTTTTCTCCGTTTTTTAGTAACGCGCTGAACCTAAGTTTTATGTGTGTAAAGCTAATAATTTAATCTGTGTCTACAGCATAATAAATGTTATAACGCAAAACAGCCGAGTGTAAGTATCATTATCATTATGTGCCATGCCGGTAAGCGTGGGCAGTCATGTTTCGTTGTCACACACGATCACCAGAGTCGTGGATCAGCTCAGTGTTCTTGTCTCGATCATACCACATGGCCAAGTCATCCAGGTATTTACTTCTCTACTTCCCCTTGGTCTCTTCCCCTCGAACTTGCCAGTTGTCACCAAGTTCTCAAATTTATCTCTTCTCATAACGCAGCCAATAAATTGTGACTGTCTATGTCTAATTTCTCTAATACGTTGACGATTTTGATTTGCTTCTTGTAGGACTTGTAAGTATATGTAAAGTTAAAGATGGTCCGAGTGTCTCCGTGATTAAGTGGTTAGCCGTTTGTCTCGTGTTCTGAAGGTCGAGTGTTCGTTCCTGGACGGCGCCGTTCAGATCACGACTGCAATCTAGTCAGAGACTTCTGGAGGTCATCGCTAGAGCTGTGGAGTTCGTGCTTTGTGCGATGATCTAGGCAAGCTGTTTGCCGTTCTGCTGAGAGAGATCGAGCCGGCTGGGGTTAAACTCGATGCAATAAAGCCGACCATCTCAACTGTCAACTGTCATTTACTGCCAATATAGTACCTTGCGGTGTTTGGCAGAGGGGTCTTTGAGCCTGAGGGATAAAGGCCGCCTGGCTGGTGCAGTCGCCGCGAACTGTGCAGGTTAGGATTTTCTTTTTGCCCCCGACAGAAAAAAATAGCACACCTTACCGAGGGATCGAACCCGGGTCTCCCGAAGGAGAGTCCGGTGTTCTACCCACTCGGCCAGCTCTCCTCATCTCAACATTAGAGCTTTTTAGTACTTTAAATTTAAAGACCGTTGATGCACGCCTTCGGGGTTATTGGGTTTAAAGTGCTAGCCCATATTTATAGGGGTAAATCGGCACTCTGGGGGTGATTTGGTCAATATCACAACCATCGTCTTTACTTCCTAAGACATTCCAATATTTGAAGAGGCAAAGACTGATTAATGTTTCATTTTTGTGCTAGGTCACAGGGGTTTGAATGAAAACGAACGAGGAGATGTACTTGTGGGCTTGGTTGCTGTTGGGGAAAAGACGAGCAATAGAGCAGGCTGACACCATGAACACCCTCAGAGTGGCAGGACAAGTAAATGACTCAAGAGATGGGATAGATCTGTAACACTGACCAGACAGCAAGAACATCAAGTCAAACGGGGTCAAGCTAGACAAGAGCGTCGTGTGGGAAGACAAAACAGAATGGTCAGCCAACATGGAACTGATGTGGTCAGTGGCTACACGCTGAGGGGATACTGGGTGTGTAATCAGAGTACTTATGGGATATTTGTTTGATGTGCAATAGGGGATATCGGTTTGACTGACTGACTGACTAACTGACTAACAAACTAACTAACTAACTAACTAACTAACTAACTAACTAACTAACTAACTAACTAGCTAGCTAACTAACTAACTAACTAACTAACTAACTAACTAACTAACTAACTAACTAACTAGCTAGCTAACTAACTAACTAACTAAGTAACTAACTAACTAACTAGCTAGCTAGCTAGCTAACTAACTAACTAACTAACTAACTAACTAACTAACTAGCTAGCTAGCTAGCTAACTAACTAACTAACTAACTAGCCAGCTAGCTAGCTAGCTAACTAACTAACTAACTAACTAACTAAGTAACTAGCTAGCCAGCTAGCTAACTAACTAACTAACTAACTAACTAACTAACTGACTGACTACTTAACTACTTAACTAATTAACTAACCAACTAATTAATTAAATATCTATCTAACTAACTAATTAACTAACTAATTAAATAATTATTAAATTATTATCTGGATATCTATCTAACCAACTAATTAAGTGACTATTTAATTAATAATTAACTAGCTAACTATCTATCTATCTAGCCTACCAACTAACCAACTAACCCCGAGAAAATGATGTCGGTGTTTCACTAAACTGTAACCAACTAACTAGCTAACTAACGAACTAACTAATTGACTAACTAACTGACTGACTTTCTAACTAATTAACTTACTAACTGATTAGCTATCTAACCAAATAATTAACTACATAACCAGTTTATGCACTGTATATATCTAACCTGCTATTTAACTAACGAATCAACTAATAATTAACTAACTAACGGACTATATTTCTAACCAACTAATTAACTAACTAACACTGGGGATTATTGCCGATGCCTATGAGCATGCGTGATTTGGAGTTATTCTGTGTGCTTTAAACACGTTGCATTTATTTGTTTGCCATAAAAGAAATGGTGTTGAAGATCATGTGCAACCAACTTGTTTAGCAGAGGTGAGACATGATTGATTGATTGATTGATTGATTGATTGATTGATTGATTGAAAATGGCTTTTCAAATACACCCAACGCAAACTAAGTTATTGCATATACCCATTTGTTGATAACCAAAATCTACTCGTGGCAGACAAAGTAAAACTACAGGTCAAGTACTGGAACCATTAATACTTTCATAAAATATTCAGAACCGCGATCGCAATGTCGTATATCAGTCGTCCGGGGTCAATCTTTGTAGGGGGTTTTCCCAAACAATGATGCTCTTGGGTCGACACATCCGTTAAAATGGTGCAGATAAAAAGTACAGTCACGGACAATTTAACGTTAGGGTCATGTGGCGGCTCTATTTCCCAAGACATTTCTTAGTATCCATGTTAAGCTGGATCGGCCTGGGTCAGCTTTAAAAATATGAATCTGCCCAAATGGGGATCGAACCCAACATCACCGGGCTGACAGGCAATTGTCTAACCACTGAAAATCATCAGCCTCGTAGGAACCATGTTTCAGTGTCTTCTAGCGATGTCTCGTCTCTTGTACAACTATGTCTCATCTCTTGTACAGGTATGTCTCGTCTCTTATAAAGGTATGTCTCGTCTCTTATAAAGGTATGTCTCGTCTCTTATAAAGGTATGTCTCGTCTCTTATAAACGTATGTCTCGTCTCTTATAAAGGTATGTCTCGTCTCTTATAAAGGTATGTCTCGTCTCTTATAAAGGTATGTCTCGTCTCTTATAAAGGTATGTCTCGTCTCTTATAAAGGTATGTCTCATCTCTTGTACAGGTATGTCTCGTCTCTTAGAAAGGTATGTCTCATCTCTTATAAAGGTATGTCTCATCTCTTGTACAGGTATGTCTCGCATCTTGTACAGACATGTCTCGTCTCTTGTACAGGTATGTCTCGTCTCTTGTACAGGTATGTCTCGTCTCTTATACAAGTATGTCTCGTCTCTTATACAAGTATCTCTTGTCTCTTGTACAGATATGTGTCGTCTCTTATACAACTATGTCTCGTCTCTTGTACAGGTATGTCTCGTCTCTTGTATAAATATGTCTCGTCTCTTGTATAAATATGTCTCGTCTCTTGTACAGGTATGTCTCGTCTCTTGTGTAAATATATCTCGTCTCTTATACTAGTATGTCTCGTCTCTCATAAAGGTATGTCTCTTCTCTTATACAGGTATGTCTCGCATCTTGTACAGACATGTCTCGTCTCTTGTACAAGTATGTCTCGTCTCTTGTTATAATATGTCTCTTCTCTTATACAGGTATGTCTCGTCTCTTATACAGGTATGTCTCGTCTCTTGTACAGGTGTGTCTCATCTCTTATACAGGTATGTCTCGTCTCTTGTACAGGTATGTCTCGTCTCTTATACAAGTATGTCTCACCTCTTGTACAGGTATGTCTCGTCTCTTATACAAGTATGTCTCTTCTCTTACACAGGTATGTCTCGTTTCTTGTACAGATATGTCTCGTCTTTTGTACATATATGTCTCTTCTCTTATATAGGTATGTCTCGTCTCGTCTCTTATACAGGTATGTCTCGTCTCTTGTTCTGAAATGTCTCTTCTCTTATACAGGTATGTCTCGTCTCTTGTTCTGAAATGTCTCTTCTCTTATACATGTATGTCTCGTCTCTTATACAGGTATGTCTCGTCTCTTGTACAGGTATGTCTCATCTCTTATACAGGTATGTCTCGTCTCTTGTACAGGTATGTCTCGTCTCTTATACAAGTATGTCTCGTCTCTTGTTCTGATATGTCTCTTCTCTTATACAGGTATGTCTCGTCTCTTATACAGGTATGTCTCGTCTCTTATACAGGTATGTCTCGTCTCTTGTACAGGTATGTCTCATCTCTTATGCAGGTATGTCTCATCTCTTTTACAGGTATGTCTCGTCTCTTATACAAGTATGTCTCTTCTCTTACACAGGTATGTCTCGTCTCTTGTACAGAGATGTCTCGTCTTTTGTACATATATGTCTTTTCTCTTATATAGGTATGTCTCGTCTCTTGTACAGAGATGTCTCGTCTATTACACAGGTATGTCTCGTCTCTTATACAGGTATGTCTCGTCTCTTATACAGGTATGTCTCGTCTCTTGTACAGGTATGTCTCATCTCTTATGCAGGTATGTCTCGTCTCTTGTACAGGTATGTCTCGTCTCTTATACAAGTATGTCTCTTCTCTTACACAGGTATGTCTCGTCTCTTGTACAGAGATGTCTCGTCTTTTGTACATATATGTCTTTTCTCTTATATAGGTATGTCTCGTCTCTTGTACAGAGATGTCTCGTCTATTACACAGGTATGTCTCTTCTCTTATACAGGTATGTCTCGTCTTTTATACAGGTATGTCTCGTCTCTTATACAGGTATGTCTCGTCTCTTGTACAGGTATATCTCGTCTCTTATAGAAGTATGTCTCTTCTCTTACACAGGTATGTCTCGTCTCTTGTACATATATGTCTCGTCTCTTATAAGGTATATCTCGTCTCTTGTACAGTGATGTCTCGTCTCTTATACAGGTATGTCTCGTCTCTTATACAGGTATGTCTCGTCTCTTATACAGGTATGTCTCGTCTCTTATACAGGTGTGTCTCGTCTCTTATACAGGTATGTCTCGTCTCTTATACAGATATTTATACAGGTTTATAGCCCAACGGCTTTGTGCGGAGGAGAGCACGTGGACGGGTACATGCAGTATACTTTTGCGAGGAAATGTTTACCATTGGCACCTTGCCGTCTCAACAGACGATAGTTTGTGACATTGTGCTTTAAAAAGTCTAAATTAACTACAAACCATACTCTAAAAGTACTGGAGAGTTTTGGTCATAGACCATAACTTTATGAAGGGAAAATCCCAACTGCACCTCCCCGTGGTAGAGGATGGGAAACACACCACGGTGTGGCTAACACAGCTCTGGGGACCGAGTATCCACCGGAATAAGTGGACAACTCTGCAGCTGAGCAGAGCAGGGCACTCACTTGTCCTGACAGTCGGAAATGGCTGTCAAAGGCAGAGTTAAAAGACCATCATGTGTATGTGAAAGTCAAGGGGAAACCACCACATTATCTTCCCAAGATTTCATGGTAACACACATTTCAGAAATAGTGAACGACGTTAATGGCTATCTTAGGACATCCTCGTCCGGTAGGGACAGTTCACAGGTGATACCAGACAGTCATCCAGCTACTGATGGCAAAACTAAAACTATAACTAAACTAAATAAATTTAGAGTAGGAACATGGAATGTTAGGACATTAAATGAGCTAGAAAAGTTAAACAATGTTCTAAGAGAAATGGAAAACATGAAAATGAATATACTAGGCATAAGTGAGATGAGATGGAAGGGATCTGACAAAATTATAACCGACAAACACACAATAATTTATTCTGGAGGGGACACACATGAAAAAGGTGTAGGAATAATATTTGATGAAAAAACAGCCAAATGTGGTGTATTTCAGATAAGAGTTATACTGGTCAAAATCAAAGGCAAACCAATAGATATAAATATTATACAAGTATATTCGCCAACAACAAGCAGTAGTTAAGAAGAATACAACACTTTACGATGAAATAGAAATGGCAATAGCTCAAATTGGATCACAAGAAATAAAAATAATACTGGGAGATTTTAATGCAAAAGTAGAAAAGGGAAAAATAGAGGATATAGTAGGGAATTACGGTTTAGGTACAAGAAATGAACGAGGAGAGAAACTAACAGAATGGGCAAATATTAATGATATGATAATTGGAAACACATGGTTTAAACACCATAAAAGACGACTATACACATGGAAAAGCCCTGATATGAACATACGCAACCAAACTGACTACATACTTATTAATAAAAGATTTAGAAATGCATTTATTAATGTAAAGACAATGTCTGGTGCTGACGGTAATAGTGATCATGTGCCACTATGTGGACAAATAAAAGTAAGATTAAAGAGAGGGAAAAAATGGTTAAGAACCTGAGTCTTAATAAAGAGGTTCTGAAAGTAGATAAAGAAATTCAAGAACAGTACAGAGTGACTGTGAAAAATAGGTACAATACAATAGCTAAAATACAGAGTATAAATGATCAATGGAAAATGTTAAGGGACTCCATTCATCAAAGTAGCAAAGAAATATTACCGAAGAGAAGCCAAAAAGCTAAGAAAAAATGGATGAATAAAGAAATCTTAATGCTGATGGACAAAAGGAAACATAATAAAAATGACAAATAAGAGTATGCTAAAATAAATAAAGAAATAAGAGATAAATGTGTGAAGACAAAAGAAAGTTGATTAAAAGAGAAATGCAAACAAATTGAATTAAATTCCATTAATGATCAAAAAAGTATGCACAGACAAATCAGTGAGCTCACAGGAAGAAAAATAAGAATAAATACAGGGTGTTTGAAATCAAAAACAGGAAAGATATTATTGGCGTAAGGTGCTATAATGAAGAGGTGGAATGAGTATATAATAGAATTATATAATGGAGAAAGGGAAGAATTAACAGAAGAAAGTAACTTAGAAGGCCCACCTATTCTAAAAGAAGAAGTCGCTGACGCTATGAAACAGTATGAAGAAAGGAAAAACAGCTGGGCCAGATGAAATCACAGTAGAAGAATTAGAAGTATTGGGAGAATTTGAGGTAGATATATTAACCAAAATGCTAAATGATATTTACAACAGTGGATATTTACCGAGCGATATGGTAAAATCTGTATTTATAGCAATACCAAAGAGACCAGGAGCAATTGAATGTGAAGATTTTCGTACAATTAACCTCATAAACCATGTCACTAAGCTTCTACTCAGAATTATAATGAGAAGAACAAGAAAGAAAATAAAAATGGAAATTAGTGAAGAACAGTACGGTTTTATGGAAGGAAAGGGTACAAACAATGCAATATATATATTACAAACACTAATAGAAAGGTCAATAGAGAAACAGAGGGACATATATTTATGCTTCATAGATTATACTAAGGCATTTGATAAAGTAAAACATGATGAGCTGATTAAAATGTTGGAAGATATCAACATTGATAGGAAAGATTTAAGAATAATAAAGAATATATACTGGAACCAAGTGGCAGCAATTAAAATGGGAAATAAAGAGGGTAGTTACGAACAGATAAAGCTAGGAGTACTACAAGGGTGTGTCTTGTCACCAAATCATTTCTCCCTGTATAGCGAAGTAATAATGAGAGAGATCAAAAAGATGCCAGGAATACTAGTTGGAGGTTATAATATAAATAATATACGCTATGCAGATGACACAGTATTGGTGGCGGATAATTCAACAGACCTACAACAATTATTAGACGTTGTAGTAACAGAGAGTGCAAGGAAAGGACTCTCCTTGAATATCAAGAAAACAGTAACAATGGTAATACCAAAGAAAATGGTGACACCAAAATGTGACATAGAAAGAGAAGGGAAAATCCTTAACAAAGCGGATAATTTAAATACCTAGGGGCACTTATAACATCAGATGGAAGATGTACAACAGAGATTAAGAGCAGAATAGGGCAGGCAAAAGCCGCATTTCAGAAAATGAAGAGTATCTTATGCAATAAGTCACTATCAATGAATGTAAGAAAGAGAGTGCTAAAATGATATATAGAACCAGTTTTGCTGTATGGAATTAGAAAGAACTTAGAAGCAACAAAGATGTTGTTTTTAAATCGAATGTTGCGAATTCCTTGGACTGCCAGAGTAACTAACAACGATTGCCTGAAAGAGGCTAATGAAACTAGAACACTATATACAACAATAAGAAAGAGACAAACAGCTTTCTTTGGTCATGTGATGAGAAGAGAGGCATTAGAGAACATCGTGACAACTGGAAAGATCGAGGGGAAGAGAGGCAGAGGCAGACCAAGAGAAATGATGCTGGACGGATTGAGACGGTGGCATGGAAGAATATCATCAGCAGAGTTGATCCAGAACACCAAAGACCGAGATCTGTGGAGAGCCATGAACGCCTACGCCCGCCGGCACAGTACTTGATGATGATGATGATAGCGGCAACGAATGTGACTGATCAGACCAATTCGCGCTGTAAATGTTCGTCCACAATGGATGCTGTGAACACATGGTAATTTTCACCATCACGCATCTTCTTACGTCTCACGAGCTCAGTATGTGACATATTTGCAATCTTTTTCTCCTTTGTCTTTATTCCATTTCTGATATTTGCCCTCCATGCAAAACGTTCGGTGGCGGCTTGCTCCCAATGTGCATTATCAATGCCTGTGTCAATCATGTCCCGCTTACACACATTTTTATATCCCATTAGAGGCCGGCCCCGAGATCTTTTACCCATCTGTAATTCACCAACAGAGATGTACTTTGGTATTCTACCATCATCCATCCTCATAATTTGTCATATCCATCTAAGTCTGCGAAGACTGTGCATGGAACAAACCGTCACAAAAGCTGATCATTTCCAATACTTCAGTATTTGTGATTTTGTCTTGCCACTTAATACCAAGTATTCTTCGCAGACACGCATATGAAAGCTGTTTAAACATTTCTCTTGTTGTTAGTTGACAGGCTTCACTGCCATAAATAAGAGTACTAAGGACATAGACTTGATAGACAAGGACTTTAGTTTTGGCAGTAAGCTTCCTGTTCTCCCAGACGCTTTTTGTTAACCTGTTCATTGGTGTTGCTACTTCACCAATCCTGATGTTGATTTACTGATCTATGGATAATTTGTTATTTACCTATGATCCTAAATGTGTAAAATGATCTACAATCTCCAGATCGACGTCGTCAATAAAGATTGATGATACCCCATGTGCACCTTGTGACATAATCTGAGTCTTCTTTTTGCTAATAGTCAAACCAAATTCAGAACGAGCATTGGAGAATGCAGATAGTAGACGTTGTAATTCTTCCTCAGAGTGGGTCGTAATTGCTGCATCCTCTGCAAACAGGGACTCTCTGATCAGCACGCTCCTAATTTTTGTCTTGGACTTCAATCTTTGAGCATTGTAGAGGCTGCCATCTGATCGTGAGTGAATGTATATACTACCATCCTGATCACGAAAGGCATATTTCAGTAGAAGTGAAAAGTATATTCCAAAGAGGGTGGGAGATAGTACACAACCTTGCTTTACTCCACTCTTGATTTCAAACTCTTTCAAACTTGATTACACCCTTCATGCCTGTGTGGAACGATTCCACAATGGACAGAAGAGTCGGTGGGCAGCCAATCTTCTTTAGTGCCTTGAACAGACCCTCATGACTGACCAAATTACATGCCTTTGTGAGATCGATGAAGGCAATAAACAGTGGTTTATTCTATTCACGGCATGTTTCATGCATTTGTCGCATCGAGAACATCATATCAATGGTAGACCGGTTCTGTCGAAAGCCACACTGTGATTCGCGGTAGACGTGATCTCCTAGGACTTGAAGTCTGCGCAGAACAATTCTGGCAAATACTGTCCCAACAATACACAGAAGTGAGATACCCCTATAGTTGTTGCAGTCACTCCGACCCCCCTTGTTCTTGTACAGTGTTATGATGCTTGAATCTTTGATATCCTGTGGGGCTTGTCCTTCTCGCCAGCATAGCTCTATTAGCTGGTGGATCTGTAGTTCACTCCTTGTTCACCCCAGGTCTAGTATCAAAGCTACGACAGTCGGTCAGATAGAGCATTGCTGGTCTAACTCTAGAGGTATTGGTGTTACATTTCCTTTAAAGTAAACTAGGCAGTTCGAGAGAAAGATCATCTACAACTGAGCCTAGGCTTTGTGCTATAGAGAGATCAAACACACGCTACCGACATGGAATGTAGTTGTATCTTGTTAAAGAACAATGTAACAAACTATGGTCTGTCAAGACGGCAAGGTGCCAGTGTTCAATATGCAGGTATCAACAATGAGAGAAATCCTCCATCCTCAGAAGACTTTTACAAATCCAGACAGCTTTCAGAATCAATAATCATATTATGACAGCTTCTTTCCGCCGGGAACTCATTCGATGCCCATTATTGTACACATCAGCAGTCGCATGGCTACATATACCACTCCATTATATCATACACAATTTGTTAAATGACACAGAAACGTGTGGCTTATAATTTGTCAGTTGAAGCTTGGCATACATGTCACTACAAGATTGGTGTTAAGTCTATGAATTATACGCGAAGGGGAGTCAAAGCCAAGTGGCTAACACGGAAATATGCCGGCCCGATGGTCTTTTTTTCGAATTCCGTTGGAGACGGACATTTTTATTGACCTGAACTCCCATGTCGACCCACTCTAAAAATACCCACCAGCCGATATTTCTGGCATGGATCTCTTGTTTGGATCTCACTATTATTTCGATGTAAAAATTTAACAGATTGGATGATGGTACACAATTATATCTACTACCGTGTTTAGTGTGTTTGTATGTTCCTCGTTGGTTGTCAATTATTATGGCAGTTTGTTTGTTGTTGTTGCCTGTAGACGTTATTTATTTTTTTTTTCAGATTGTTACAATCGATGTTTAAAATTTCCAACATTTTATTTTATTTTTTTAAATATTCTTTTAAAATAAAAAAAAAAATTTATCACCATTTCCCAAATCACCAAAACTGATAACCAAGTCTGAGACGCCCAAAGACTTAGATAACGTGTCTCTAATATTAGACAAACTTGCAGGTCAAAACAACATAATTTCTATATATATAGAATCATGAAGACCGCTCCAACAATATATGTCCCACAACAAAGTCCTTTAATGCTGGCTCTCTAATCTGTCGGCTGAAAGGTGTTTCCTGCCTTCCAGCTCTGCGTTCGAGAAGCCAAATTTACATGGTATTTCCACAAATAACCAAAACAAGATAACGAGAGATTTCGTTTCAACACGTTTCTGGAAATTACAGCGGCCCAAATATGTGTCAGGGTATGTACCATACCATGTTAACAACGGACATAACAAGGTAGGTTGACTGCTGGATAGAATGACATCATCGTCATCAAGTGCCTTGCCGGCTGGCGTAGGCGATCATGCTTCTCCACATCTTGCGATCTCCAACAGCATGTATCAGTGTGTGTGCTGACTCCCTTCCATGATATTACACAAGGATGTCAGTAATGCTGTCTTCTTTTATCTGTCTTTCCACAAATATTACTACCGGTTGTCGCATGTTCCAAATGTTTTCTTCTCATAAACCAAGAATGATGACTACCACATTATGATGTTTGCGATAAGTCGTCTTTGCGACTTAGCCTACCTCACATTGTCCAGATAGATTGCTAATTTTGGCTGTCCACGGAATTTTCAGCATTCTGTAAAACCACATCTCCAAGACTTCTGGGGATATAGGCACTTGTTTACTAATTGTCCAGGATTCGCAGCCGTAAGTTAAAACTGGTCTGTGTAAGATGCAAGAATTCTTTTTCTAACTTCCAATGACAAGGACTTATTGCACAAAAAGTTCTTCATGTGAAAGAAAGCAGTTTCTACTTGTCCTTTTCTGTTCTTTATCTCTATGATGAATCTTCCGTCTGATGTTATCCATACCTGAATTTCTGCGCTTGCCGCAAAACAGTATCATTTACTTTAACGGTACATTTGGACACAACCTGTTTCTTTGATATCACAATGATCTCTGTCTTTCTATTATTGAAGCTAGAAATGAAATAAATCATTATACACATCACTAAAAAGTAATAATAAATAGTGAATAACAATAATACATGATAATTATTGTAAATAATACATAAATAACATTCTGGCATGATGCAATTATAGTCCCTAGAGGACATTTTCTTGACCAAACGTAATTAATGTGGTCATCATGTGGCATCCAAAGGTCAATACCTACTGGGCAGTTTGTTTGAACACGGGCTAGGGTTTAGTGAACGCAGTTTCACAATTCTCTAATATACCAGGTCGGAAATTAGCTACAGGTGATTTGAGAACAGATATCTTTATGTTACTCTGAAAGTGTGAGTATCAACAGTTCAGAAAGCAATGGCAAAGTACTAAATGCAAAATTGCGTGGTAAATTACTAACAGCCAATTTATGGTCATGAGTTCGAATTCACTTGAGGTCGGATTAGTTAAATGGAC
This sequence comes from Cepaea nemoralis, assembly GCA_014155875.1. Lineage (NCBI taxonomy): Eukaryota > Metazoa > Mollusca > Gastropoda > Stylommatophora > Helicidae > Cepaea > Cepaea nemoralis. The sequence goes on from JACEFZ010000392.1 coordinate 343,702, forward strand.
CGGGGTTTCCAGCTGTAAATGGGAACCAGGACATCCAATGGAAAGTGACGTCGGTCGGCGTTATATTCGACCTCTTACTTCTAAAAGATGCATTTGAATTTATCGAAATATTGGACACGATCGACCTTAAACAAAAATGCATATCGTCAGTGGACATTGCATCTCTTTTAACTGACGTTCTCTGGAAGACACAGTGAAGATCATCAGTGATTGTATAATAGAGAAGAAACCCAAGTTAGGCCTACCAACATCCAACTTGGTGTAGTGTAGAGTGGCCCTCTCACGCTAGAGTTTAAAGAAGATAAGAACGCTGAAATGTTCACAGAAAAGAGGAAGAAAGGAGCATTTTAAGAAAATCGAAAGCTTCAGGTTGTAGTTGCTCCACGGTGGTGCTTATGTCAGTTTTCTCCACGTTCAACAAATCCCCCCAGACATACAAAACTTCACAAGAAAAAACACGTGTTTTATTTTATGTCTTCATTACATTATCAGCACCAAAACAGCATGTGGTCACGTGACCGGATATAGTCTGTGTTAGAGTTTGCCTGGCATAAAGATATAACTTGTCGCATGACAGACTTTCATCTCGTTGTGCTCGAAACATTAAATGATAACTGCCGGTATTTAATCACATAACTCATTTCTCATTAGACAGCGTAGAGTCTACAAAGGATGCCTGGTGACTTGCATACGTTCGTTCTATCCACATAATATCTCCTGACATTTATTGACATGGCACAGCATATCATATTGCTTTATTGACTACACAAAGGCTTTCGATAACGTAAGACATTTCAACATGGGAGAGATGCCTGCAAATCTACAACATTGATGGGAAAGACCTTAGACTTGTAAAAAAAAACACATCATATATTGGAAACAACAAGCTGCAATCAGAATTGATAACGAAATAGGTCAGAATCAGCCTTTTAAGAGAGGTTTGAGACAGTGATGTGTAATTTCTCCAGATCTGTTTTCCCTGCATAGTGAAAATATATTCAGAAATGTACAAGATATGAAATAAATCATCATTGGAGGAAAAAAACATCAATAACATTAGATATGCAGATGATACAATATTGATTGCAGAAAATGAGCATTATCTGCAGCAGTTAGTATGAAATTCGGTTGTTGCACACGGTGAACAACTAGAGCTGGAATTAAATTGTAAGAAGACACAGATTATGGTCGTCACTTAGGACGAACGAAATACCACAATGTAATATACAGGTACATGGAAATATTCTTAAACAAGTGAATCAGTACAATTATCTCGGAACAGTAATAACATCTGTCTGGAGATGCCTTGAAGAGATTAGAACAAGAATCGCCATGGCGAAGATAGCCTTTTGCAAGATGAAAAACATACTGACAAATAAAATGATGTCAATTGCTACGAGAAAAATAGTGAAGTGGTGCTACATAGAGCTGTTATTTTTAATGGATGTGAAGCGTGGAAAATGAGCAGTCAAGCTGAAAAACATCTGATGGCTGTAGAAATATGGTTTCTGAGGATAATACAAAGAATACCTTGGACAGACAGAAAAACCAACGACCAAGTCCTACAAAAAACAAATTAAAATCGTAAACTGACTTGAGAAATTAGACGTATTCAGTCACATTTTTTTTTTGGGGGGGGGGGGGGAGGGGGGACATGTTATGAGAAGAAATAACTTAGAGAACTTCGTGACAACTGGCAAGATCGAGGGGAAGAGAATACGGGGAAGACAGATAAGTAAATAACTGGATGGCTTGACTACGTAGCATGGTCGAGATAAGAAAACACAGAGCTGATCCACGACTCTGGTGATCTTGTGAGATGGAGAAACATGACCGCTCATGCTTATCGGATGTCACATGATGATGATAAGCATATCAATAAACTCGCATTAAAGAATTGCTTGTCCCTTGCAGGAGGTGGCAATCACTCCCAGTCTCTATTGGCTTTCAGTGATTTTCTAGGAAATTGGATGTTCAGTGGTACATTACATAGTGTGGGCGCTCCTCTTCTTCGAACAAGTGAACGTAAAATTGCTTGGACAATCAACCTGGGAAAGGACATGCAATTATAAGGCGAGTCAAGGGAGGTTCGTTTAGGTGAATTGTTTTTTTTTTTCTTCTTTAGTTATAATCATTACCTCTGTAATTATTTATATTAATTTTCATGTTATGTTCCCTAAACATTTCGTTTAGGTTATTCATGTGGTTCGGCTTCTGATTTTTCTATTAGTGTTTGGTCGTAAGCAAACAGAAGTTCTCTAATGGTGTAATTTGCAGAGGTTCTTCTTCTGTGATCTCGTCTGCCGTGTTCTTGCGGTCTCTGTTTGGCTGGTTCACCACTGTCACCAGTACTATTCAATGCGTATACGGTGCCGATCACTGAACAACAGTTAGACGGGAGGGGTAGGACTTTGTCATTTGCTGACGACTTTCTCGTGTATCGACAGGGTCGAGATAGACAGGCGGTTGCCAATGATATGCAGGGCGAACTAGATCGAATTTCCTCATGGTGTGCTGATGCCGGCGCCCTTGTCAACCCTGCGAAGGCATCGGTTACATGGTTCTCCCTAAACAACCATATTGTGAACACAGACCTGCCGGCAGTAAGAATGGATGGGAGCATTTTGAGTAGAACCCAGTCAATGACATATCTTGGTGTGAGGCTTGATCGTAGCCTGTCCTTCAGAGATCATGTCGATTATGTCATAACGAAAGCTCGAAAAGGTTTGTCAGCAATGAGAGTCATGGCGACTGCCAATATCGAGCAAAGACTGCTAATACTTCTGTTCCAAGGACTGGTGCTTTCACGCATCGAGTATGCCCTGGCCATCCTCACTGTCAGCCCTACACAGATTGGAAGACTTGAAAAGGTACAAAACGAAGCCATGCGCATCATTTTGGGCTGCACGAGAGACACCAGCTGTGTAGCAATGAGATACCTCCTTGACTTCCCGACAATGGAACACAGGATCAAGATCTGGAGAGCTCGTGCATACTTAAAAATAAGTGCAGATGAGCAGCACCCTCTGCATGATGCTATATTCAGAGAAAAGGGCTAACAGGCTAAAGAGGGGCAAATCATGGATGGGTCGGGCGGAAGATGTCGTCAGACAGGTCTGCAGTCTTACCAGTATCAACCCCGGCAAGGAATGGGTGCCGGTGCCTCCGGCTTTTAAGTGCACTTTCTCCTGCATTATCACACTCGACAGACGGTGCAGAGAGCAGAACCCTGCCGCTGTCAATGCAGAGGTCAACGCGCTCATCTATGAACACTCAGATAGCCCCGAAGTGCTCATCTATACAGATGGATCTGTTGTAAAGCAGCAGAGAAGTGCGTGGGCATTTACAGCCCGTTCAGCGGGCCGAACCGTTCAAGAATCCAGTGGTGCCCACTCTATGACCACGAGCAGCATGACGATGGAGGTGATGGCAGTTACACAGGCTTTCATATGGCTGGAATCACAGCATTATACCAACGTGTGTGTACTAAGTGATTCAATGAGTATGATTCAGAAGGTCGAAGATGGAGATGTACGCAGACAGTGGACTGAATCGCTGCGGAAGTCTATTGTCCGTAAAGTCACATTCATCTTCGTCCCGGGACATGCGGGAGTCGAGGGAAATGAACGAGCTGATAAACTGGCTGGCTCTGCACCCCCTTGTAGACGGCCAGCCCATGGATCGTGCCGATGTTATTAACGCCCTTAAAGATATGGCGAGAACAGAGGACTTTGACGTCAGTGAATCCACATCGCTGTCCAGGATGAAAGACTTGGGAGTAAGAATCGGCACGGCCAAGCGCGAGAGGTACATTGAGAAAACGAGGTGCCTCGTCAACCAACACAGAACTGGCACTATTAGCCACCGGACGCTGATCCATATGCTGGGGGGAGGATCTGAGCACCTATGGACCTGTCCGGAGTGCAATGAAGATACCCCAACTGATCTGTTTGGCTAGTATCTTGTTGTCTATATGTGTTATGAATAAGAGAAGGGACAAGAGAGGAATGTGTATGGTTAATTTCCCGTACATTTATTGTAGCCCTAAGAGGCTAGCAAAAAATTTTCAAATAGATGAACGATTGTACCAGTCGATCATTAAAAGTATAGAAACATTCTTTAACAAATAAATGTGTAACTAACTAATCTATTATAAAATGTAATTATGTAAATATTAAACATATTTTCTTTACAAAATCAAAAAGAATTATATTTGTGTTTAAAATATTTTATTTCTGTTTTGATTCTTCTATTTCTAAAATAATATAAAAGATGTTTAATGTTATTTATTAATATTATCTGTAGTATTTTTATTTATATTTTTGAAATTTAAGTAATGTCCCTTGCTACAATATTAGATGTTTATGTCCCCTACTCGTTGCTTATGTAACTGTTTTTCTTTTTGAAATCTTGTAATTCCGCAGAATGCTCCAACATAATTATTAAGTGTAGTGATCAATGTTATTATGATCTTTTAAATATGCTCTAAGCAACTAGGGAAATGAATGCACAGTTGAATTGTATGATTTATTATTATATGTTGGAAGATATCAACATTGATGGGAAAGATTTAAGAATAATAACGAATATTTACTGGAACCAAGTAATGTGTCATATACATCTAAGTCTGCGAAGACTGCGCATGGAACAAACCGACACAAAACCTGATCTTTCCAATACTTCAGTATTTGTGATTTTGTCTTGCCACTTAATACCAAGTATTCTTGGCAGATACGCATATGAAAGCTGTTTAAACGTTTCTCTTGTTGTGTGTAAGTTGATCAGGCTTCACTGCCATACATAAGAGTACTAAGGACATAGGCTTGATAGACAAGGACTTTAGTTTTGGCAGTAAGTTTCCTGTTCTACCAGACTCTTTTTGTTAACCTGTTCATTGTTGTTGCTGCTTTACCAATCCTGATGTTGATTTCCTGATCTATGGATAATTTGCTATTTACCTCTGATCTTAAATATGTAAAATGGTCTACCGTCTCCAGATCGACGTCGTCAATAAAGATTGAAGATACCCCATGTGCACCTTGTGACATAATCTGTGTCTTCTTTTTGCTAGTTGTTAAACCAAATTCAGAACGAGCATTGGAGAATGCAGATAGTAGACATTGTAATTCTTTCTCAGAGTGGGTCGTAATTGCAGGCATCCTCTGCAAAAAGCAACTCTCTGATCAGCACGCTCCTAATTTTTGTCTTGGACTTCAATCTCCGAGCATTGTAGAGGCCGCCATCTGAGCGTGAGTGAATGTATATACCACCATCCTGATCACGAAAGGCATATTTCAGTAGAAGTGAAAAGTATATTCCAAAGAGGGTGGGAGATAGTACACAACCTTGCTTTACTCCACTCTTGATTTCGAACTCTTTCAAACTTGATTACACCCTTCACCCCTGTGTGGAACGATTCCACAATGGACAGAAGAGTCGGTGGGCAGCCAATCGTCTTTAGTGCCTTGAACAGACCCTCATGACTGACCAAATTAAATGCCTTTGTGAGGTCGATGAAGGCAATAAACAGTGGCTTATTCTGTTCACGGCATGTTTCTTGCATGTGTCGCATCGAGAACATCATATCAATGGTAGACCGATTCCGTCGACAGACACACTGTGATTCGGGGTAGACTTTATCTCCTAGGACTTGAAGTCTGCGCAGAAATATTCTGGCAAATACTTTCCCAACAATACACAGAAGTGAGATACCCCTATAGTTGTTGCAGTCCCTCCGATCCCCCTTGTTATTGTACAGTGGTATAATGCTTGAATCTTTGATATCCTGTGGGACTTGTCCTTCTCGCCAGCATAGCTCTATTAGCTTGGTGGATCTGTAGTTCACTCCTTGTTCACCCCAGGTCTAGTATCTGAGCCTAGGCTTTGTGCTATAGAGAGATAAAACACACGTTACCGACATGGAGTGTAGTTGTGTCTTGTTAAAGAACAATGTAACAAACTATGGTGGTCTGTCAAGACGGCAAGGTGCCAGTGATCAATATGCAGGTATCAACAATGAGGAAAATCCTCCATCTTCAGAAGACTTTTACAAATCCAGACAGCTATCAGAATCAATAATCATATTATGACAGCTTCTTTCCGCCGGGAACTCATTCGATGCCCATTATTGTACACATCAGCAGTCGCATGGCTACATATACCACTCCATTATATCATACACAATTTGTTAAATGACACTGAAACGTGTGGCTTATAATTTGTCAGTTGAAGCTTGGCATACATGTCACTACAAGATTGGTGTTAAGTCTATGAATTATACGCGAAGGGGAGTCAAAGCCAAGTGGCTAACACGGAAATGTGCCGGCCCGATGGTCTTTTTGTCGAATTCTCTTGGAGACGGACATTTTTATTGTCCTGAACGCCCATGTCGACCCACTCTAAAAATACCCACCAGCCGATATTGCTGACATGGATCTCTTGTTTGGATCTCACTATTATTTCGATGTAAACATTTAACAGAATGGATGATGGTACACAATTCTATCTACTACCTTGTTTAGTGTGTTTGTATGTTCCTCGATGGTTGTCAATTATTATGGCAGTTTTTTGTTGTTGTTGTTGCCAGTAGACGTTATTTATTTTTTGTTTTTTTCAGATTGTTACAATCGATGTTTAAAATTTCCAACATTTTATTTTATTTTTTTTAATATTCTTTTAAAATTAAAAAAAAAAATTTATCACCATTTCCCAAATCACCAAAACTGATAACCAAGTCTGAGACGCCCAAAGACTGAGATAACGTGTCTCTAATATTAGACAAACTTGCAGGTCAAAACAACATAATTTCTATATATAGAATCATGAAGACCGCTGCCAACAATATATGTCCCACAACAAAGTCCTTTAATGCTGGCTCTCTAATCTGTCGGCTGAAAGGTGTTTCCTGCCTTCCAGCTCTGCGTTCGTGAAACCAAAATTACATGGTATTTCCACAAATAACCAAAACAAGATAACCAGAGATTTCGTTTCAACACGTTTCTGGAAAATACAGCGGCCCAAATATGTGTCTGGGTATGTACCATACCATGTTAACAAAGACATAACAAGGTAGGTTGACTGCTGGAAGAAATGACATCATCGTCATCAAGTGCCTTGCCGGCTGGCGTAGTCGATCATGCTTCTCCACATCTTGCGATCTCCGAAAGCATGTATCAGTGCGTGTGCTGACTCCCTTCCATGATATTACACACGGATATCAATAAATCTGTCTTCTTTTATCTGTCTTTCCAAAAATATTATCGGTTGTCGCATGTTCCAAATGTTTTCTTCTCATAATGTGACCAAACATGATGACTACCACATTATGATGTTTGCGATAAGTCGTCTTTGCGACTTAGCCTACCTCACATTGTCCAGATAGATTGCTAATTTTGGCTGTCCACGAAATTTTCAGCATTCTGTAAAACCACATCTCCAAGACTTCTGGGGATATAGGCACTTGTTTACTAATTGTCCAGGATTCGCAGCCGTAAGTTAAAACTGGTCTGTGTAAGATGCAAGAATTCTTTTCTAACTTCCAATGACAAGGACTTATTGCACAAAAAGTTCTTCATGTGAAAGAAAGCAGTTTCTACTTGTCCTTTTCTGTTCTTTATCTCTATGATGAATCTTCCGTCTGATGTTATCCATACCTGAATTTCTGCGCTTGCCGCAAAACAGTATCATTTACTTTAACGGTACATTTGGACACAACCTGTTTCTTTGATATCACAATGACCTCTGTCTTTCTATTATTGAAGCTAGAAATGAAATAAATCATTATACACATCACTAAAAAGTAATAATAAATAGTGAATAACAATAATACATGATAATTATTGTAAATAATACATAAATAACATTCTGGCTGGCATGATGCAATTATAGTCCCTAGAGGACATTTTCTTGACCAAAGCAATTAATGTGGTCATCATGTGGTATCCAAAGGTCAATACCTACTGGGCATTCTGTTTGAACATGGACTAGGGTTTAGTGAACGCAGTTTCACAATTCTCCAGAATTTAGCTACAGATGATTTGAGAACAGATATCTTTATGTTACTCTGAAAGTTTGAGTATCAACAGTTCAGAAAGCAATGGCAAAGTATTAAATTCAAAATTGCATGGTAAATTACTAACAGCCAATTTATGGCCATGAGTTCGAATTCACTTTAGGTCGGATTAGTTAACTGGACCGGGGTTTCCACCTGTAAATGGGAGCCAGGACATCCAATGGAATGGACGTCGGTCGGCGTTATATTCGATCTCTTACTTCTAAAAGATGCATTTGAATTGATCGAAATATTGGACACGATTGACCTTAAACAAAAATGCTAATCGTCAGTGGACATTGCGTCTCTTTTCACTAACGTTCTCTGGAAGACTCAATGAAGATCATCAGTGATTGTATAATAGAGAAGAAACCCAAGTTAGGCCTACCAACATCCAACTTGGTGTAGTGTAGAGTGGCCCACTCACGCTAGAGTTTAAAGAAGTTAAGAACGCAGAAATGTTCACAGAAAAGAGGAAGAAAGGAGCATTTTAAGAAAACTGAAAGCTTCAGGTTGTAGTTGCTCCACGGTGGTGCTTATGTCAGTTTTCTCCACGTTCAACAAATCTCTCCAGGCATACAGAACTTCACAAGACAAAACACGTGTTTTATTTCATGTACATTTCTTGTCTTCGATCCACGGTTAATGAGCACCGTGCCTTGGTGATTATCTTCATTACATTATCAGCACCAAAACAGCATGTGGTCACGTAACCGGATATAGTCTGTGTTAGAGTTTGCCTGGCATAAAGATATAACTTGTCGCATGACAGACTTTCATCTCGTTGTGCCCGAAACATTAAATGATAACTGCCGGTATTTAATCACATAACTCATTTCTCATTAGACAGCGTAGAGTCTACAAAGGATGCCTGGTGACTTGCATACGTTCGTTCTATCCACATAATATCTCCTGACATTTATTGACATGGCACAGCATATCATATTGCTTTATTGACTACACAAAGGCTTTCGATAACGTAAGACATTTCAACATGGGAGAGACGCCTGCAGATCTACAACATTGATGGGAAAGACCTTAGACTTGTAAAAAAAAAAACATCATATATTGGAAACAACAAGCTGCAATCAGAATTGATAACGAAATAGGTCAGAATCAGCCTATTAAGAAAGGTGTGAGACAGGGATGTGTAACTTTTCCAGATCTGTTTTCCCTGTATAGTGAAAATATTTTCAGAAATGTACAAGATATGAAATAAATCATCAGGGAAAAAACATCAATAACATTAGATATGCAGATGATACAGTATTAATTGTAGACAATGAGCATTATCTGCTGCAGTTAGTACGAAATGCGGTTGTTGCACACAGTGAACAACTAGGACTTGAATTAAATTGTAGGAAGACACAGATTATGGTCGTCACTAGGACGAACGAAATACTACAATGTAATATACAGGTAAATGGAAATATTCTTACACAAGTGAACCAGTACAATTATCTCGGAACAGTAATAACATCTTTCTGGAGATACCTTGAAGAGATTAGAACAAGAATCGCCATGGCGAAGTAGCCTTTTGCAGTATGAAAAACATACTGACAAATAAAATGATGTCAATAGGTACGAGAAAAAGAGTACTGTGGTGCTACATAGAGCCTGCATTTTTATGTGAAGCGTGGAAAATGAGCAGTCAGGATGAAACACATCTGATGGCTGTAGAAATGTGGTGTCTGAGGAGAATGCAAAGAATACATTGGACAGACAGAAAAACCAACGACCAAGTCCTACAAGAAACAAATTAACATCGTAAACTGATTTGAGAAATTAGACGTAGACAGTCAAATTTATTTTTTTTTGGACATGTTATGAGAAGAAATAACTTAGAGAACTTGGTGACAACTGACAAGATCGAGGGGAAGAGAAAACAAGAGAAGACAGAGAAGTAAATACCTGGATTGCTTGACTACGTGGCATGGTCGATATAAGAGAGCTGATCCACGACTCTGGTGATCTTGTGAGATGGAGAAACATGACCGCTCACGCTTATAGGATGGCACATGTTGATGATAAGCATATCAATAAACTCGCGTTAAAGATTTGCTTGTCCCTTGCAGGATGTGGCAATCACTCCCAGCCTCTATTGGCTTTCAGTGATTTTCTAGGAAATTGTATGTTCAGTGGTACATTACATAGTGTGGGCGCTCCTCTTCTTCGAACAAGTGAACGTAAAATTGCTTGGACAATCAACCTGGGAAACATGCAATTATAAGGCGAGTCAAGGGAGGTTCGTTTAGGTGAATTGTTTTTTTTTCTTCTTTAGTTATAATCATTACCTCTGTAATTATTTATATTAATTTTCATGTTATGTTCCCTAAACATTTCGTTTAGGTTATTCATGTGGTTCGGCTTCTGATTTTTCTATTAGTGTTTGGTCGTAAGCAAACAGAAGTTCTCTAATGGTGTAATTTGCAGAGGTTCTTCTTCTGTGATCTCGTCTGTCGTGTTCTTGCGGTCTCTGTTTGGCTGGTTCACCACTGTCACCAGTACTATTCAATGCGTATACGGTGCCGATCACTGAACAACAGTTAGACGGGAGGGGTAGGACTTTGTCATTTGCTGACGACTTTCTCGTGTATCGACAGGGTCGAGATAGACAGGCGGTTGCCAATGATATGCAGGGCGAACTAGATCGAATTTCCTCATGGTGTGCTGATGCCGGCGCCCTTGTCAACCCTGCGAATGCAGATCCCGTGAATATTTCTCTCTATAGCTCAATGTGACGTCACACGATCCGGTGAAAAATGGATCCGGATTCCGGATCCGGATCCAAAGGGGATATAACTCATTTCTTTTTGTTGTAAATTGAAAAGATGGCGGCTATTGTTAGTTGTAGTAGTGGATGGTGGGGGAAGATTAAAAGATGTGTATGCGCGGGCGGAGCGGCAGCGAGGCGGAAGTGAGGGGAGCGGGCGGGTGATCGTGTGTGTGTGTGTGTGTGTGTGTGTGCGGGCGGGGTGAAAGCGAGGGAAGCGGGCGGATGATCGTGTGTGTGTGTGTGTCCGAGGGTGGGGCGGGTGATCGGGTGTGTGTGTGTGCGGGCGGGGCGGGTTCAAGTGAATATAAAATATGTGCCGTGGATGGGTAGGTGTTTATTATTAGTCATGGATCCTAGATGGAAACATCCTTTTACAGTTTTGATTGCGGGGCCAACGGGGAGTGGAAAATCCGTCTTTGTGAAAAAGTTTCTGGCTCATCTTCCAGACATGGTCGACCCGATGCCAGAGGAAGTTATATGGTGCTACGGAGAATGGCAACCCATGTATGAGACTATGACGGGTGTCCAGTTTAACGAAGGTCTACCGGATATGGAAAAATGGACAGGAGATAGACGTCGACTAGTGGTGATAGATGACCTAATGTCCGAGACAGATGATAGAGTGACTAAACTATTTACTAAGGGTAGTCATCATCGCAACCTCAGCGTTATGTATATAGTCCAGAACCTCTTTGGTAAGAATAAAGAACAAAGAACCATCAGTTTGAATTCGCATTACCTAGTGGTATTTAAGAACCCTCGAGACGGATCGCAGATTACCAATCTGGCTAAACAGATGTACCCAGGCCGCGTGTCATATGTCCAAGAGAGTTTTAAAGACGCCACATCGGCTCCACACGGGTATTTGCTCTTTGACCTTCGACAGGAAACACCGGATCAGCTCCGTTTAAGAAGCAGTATTTTCCCCGATCAGCGTCAAGTCGTCTACGTCCCTAAATAATATGTCCAACCGAGTGAAACGTCACGGGGCCATGCTGCGGTTTTTGGGCAAGGCGAAACCGACTGCCGTAAAAGCCGTAATTAAAACAGCGTCGCCGGACCTCGTCCAATCAATTTGCGAGTGTTGTCACAATGTATTAAAAGGTAATGTTCCACTGACACCGGCTCAGAAGAGGCGCCTGCGGCGACACAAAAACAGTCTGAGAGTCCTTACGGGTAAGAAACTGTCTATCAAGAAACGGAAACAAATCTTGCAAAAAGGTGGATTCATAGGCGCTCTATTAGGTCCTATTCTAAACGTGTTGAAAGGTGTCGTGGGTTTGTAATGAAGAAAATGATCCTGATCGACCCCCGGCTGTTGGAAAAACCCTATGTACCACCCGACACACTAACTGATAACCTGCGTGACCTGGATCAGCAAATGCAACAAGTCCTGGAAATCCGAAGATCTACCACCGCGGGAGAAAGCTCGAGTGTATCAACAAACCTTGCAGCGGTATCTGAATCGACTTGAGCAATACAGACAAAAGCCTTTAGGCACAGTGGATATCAAGGAACAAAAACCCGAAGTCAGCCTTTTACCAGCACCAGTAGTCGAGACACCAAGTCATCCAACACCTATTCAAGAAGCCTCAAGTAGTCAAATAGTCGAGCCCAAGATAGTCGAGACAACACCGCCTTACAGACTTAGGCGACACAAAAAGAAGAGTAAGATAACCACACCCAAGTGGGAAAAATGGCCGCGCAATTAAGAAAATATTACTACGATCCTCAGAATCCCGGAGCCTACGGTGGAGCCGCCGCTTTAAAACGGAATACTACATTGAAGAATATAGAGACTTGGCTACGACATCAGGATACGTATACTTTACATAAACCGATCCGTCGTCGTTTTCAGAGACGTCAGACCATAACCGGTGGTATAAATCAACAGTTTCAAGCCGACTTGATAGATATGAGACTATTACAAAGATACAACGATGGGATGTCGTATCTAGTGACGTGTCTCGATGTGTTTAGTAAATATGCTTGGGCCATCCCGATCAAGAAGAAGACGGGAAAAGAGTTAGTGGTGGCAGTGGGTAAAATTTTTGCCGATAGACAACCTATAAATTTTCAGACCGACAAAGGATCAGAATTTGTCAACCAATCCTTTTTAAAATTTCTGAAAGACCAAGGTGTGCATTTCTTTACGACCGAGAACGAAGACGTTAAAGCCGCGATAGTGGAAAGATTCAATCGAACCCTTAAAGAAAAAATGTGGCGGTATTTCACCAAGACCAATACACTACGCTACGTCGACGTGATAGATAAGCTGATCCGCAACTACAACGGTTCATATCACAGAACCATTCGTATGGCACCCGTGCAAGTCAACTATACTAATCAAGAAGAAGTGTGGAATAATATGTACCAGAAGCAACCCGCATCAAGAAAAGTCCATTTTACAGAAGGGGACCGAGTCAGACTGGCTCAACCCAAACAACCTTTTAAAAAGGGATATATGCCTGCGTGGACAGAAGAACTTTTTACCGTCAGTCGTATAAACCAGACCAGTCCGGTGACATATGTGCTAAAAGACGATTCGGGAGAGGAACTTCAAGGTTCATTCTATCGAGAAGAGATCCAAGCAGTCGGCGCTAAACAAGTGTATCGGATCGAAACAATCTTACAAGAAAGACCCAGGAGAGGTGTTGGTAAAGAGTATTTAGTGAAGTGGTTTGGGTATAATTCGTCATTCAACAGTTGGGTCTCAGACCTAACCAGATACCGAAACTAATGGAAGAAACAGCGGAAACTAGCCCACAAAGTAACTCACCCAGCGAAAGAACTTCGTTCTGGTGGTTGTTTGGCCAGCGAATACCGCGGTTAGAGATTGTCTTCTTCTGTCAGATGATAGTTATATACATCGTCATTGGCGTCTCACTATTCAATCTGTCTCGAGGCGGCACCGAAGAACCCGAGGGCAAGCTGTGGATTGCTCTATTAAGTAGTTGTCTGGGTTACCTATTACCGAACCCTAAATTATGAGTTTCTACGTGACATTACCGAGCAATGCTTCACCGAATATGTTTCCCAATAATACTCCAGGTCACTATTTCGTCAAGTTACCGCAGACTATTGAGGTGAATCAACGCTACGCGGTTTGTCTGGCCGAAATTCAATTTCCCTACTATTACTGCAATGTGGTAGTGAATGAAGTGTGGATAAAATACATCCAACCCAACGGAGGAGTAATAAAAAGGTCGTGTCCCCCCGGGGCTGTACAGTTCACCAGACGCGTTTATAGCGGAGCGGAATCGACTAATGAAAGACCCTGAGTCGGGTGACAAGACGTCTGTTAGATTCCATTTCAACAAGACTTCAAAGAAAGTCATCGTGAAAATAATTGAACCGGGGGCCACTGTTACTTTTAGCGACAAATTGCAAGAGCTATTACATATAATTGAAGGCTGACGGGTCATTAGACTCAAATAACGACCTGAAAAATGTCTACGTCTACTGCGACCTCATAGCCTCCAGACCAGTTGGAGACGCCATGGTTCCATTACTAAGGGCTGTTACTGTTATGAACCAACTCTCAATCTCGGTGTTTCGCATCTACGACAAACCACACTATGTACCATTGAGTCGGTATTCCTTCGATATGGTGGAGATCCTTTTAACCACTGAGACGGGGACAACGATCTCATTTGCCAACGGAACTTCAGTGCTGACGTTACATTTTCGTGCGCGGAAACATTCAGACTTAGAATAATGGTGAAATACGTAGCGTTACGTCGAAATCCCAGACTGTACGAAGAATTTTACTGCAACCAAGCTGGTCATGGCATGCCAGTTTTTGTGGGTGGTCGGAGTCAGAGAGGCCGTGGTATCGGGAGTTTCTTCAGTGGACTCGGTCGCACGATTTTACCGTGGTTAAAGACAGGAGGTAAGGCCCTACTCCGCGAAGGTGTCGGCACGGGTCTCCGAGTGGCCCAAGATGCTTTGGCTGGTAGGAATGTTGGAGAAGCCTTTAAAGACCATGCCAAACAAGCCGGTCAACGTTTACTGCAAGGAGCTGTCAACCATGTTAGCCAATCGGGTAGCGGTCTTAGAAGAAAAAGACGCGCAGTGCCACCTGGCGAGCCCAGTAAACGTATAAAAATGACCCTCACTCCTCGTCGAGCTCATAAGAAGAAGAAGAAGTATTCGGATATTTTCGCATAATGGCTTTAATTCACCCTCATTCTTGTGAGTGTCTTCATTCTGGTTTGGATCTGTTTAGCGTACCACCCACACAAACGGCGGTAGAAGAGGGGCAGTGTGTGGAGATACATCCACTCGCGTCTCTAGCTCCAGGCGCACCTATAGAATTTGTCATATCTGGTACAAGCGAAGAGTATCTGGATCTGTTTAACACGTTTTTACACGTCAGAGCAAAAGTCAACATTACCCAACGGTGACAATCTACCACCCACGGCCGTACGTCGCCCCAGGTCAACTATTACCTGCACAGTCTGTTTTCTCAAGTGGACGTCTCACTCAACGACACGCTAATCACTCCTAGTGAAAACACATATCCGTATAGAGCCTACCTGGAAGCCACTCTGAACCATGGGGAGGAAGCCAAGAAAAGTCATCTCTCAGCCGCGCTTTATTACTATGATACAGCCAATTTTCTCGATGATGCGCAAGGCGATAACAAC
This sequence comes from Cepaea nemoralis, assembly GCA_014155875.1. Taxonomy (NCBI): domain Eukaryota; kingdom Metazoa; phylum Mollusca; class Gastropoda; order Stylommatophora; family Helicidae; genus Cepaea; species Cepaea nemoralis. Next base: position 359,177 of record JACEFZ010000392.1, read on the forward strand.
AAAGGACTATATACACGTCGCCAACTAGCCAGTGAGAGTCAAGAAATAGATATGATGGGTCGACTGCACGCCGACATTTTTGTGCAAGATCGCTACATGATAAATGGTGTGGATGTAAAAATTAAGCTGACTCCATCGAAATCCACCTTTAACCTTTTGGCCCCCGACGGTGCGGTAGGTTACTCTTCGATTATAACATATGCCACACTGGTTGTTCGTAAAGCCAGACTAAACCCCGCCATCGCTTCTCGCCCACGAGAAAGCCTTGATGAGAACCAACGCCAGATTCCCGATCAAGCGTGTGGTGCTAAAAACATTAGCTATCCCTCGGGGTATGTTATCTCATACTCAAGACAATCTGTTTATGAGTCAAACACCCACGCGCATCGTGATCGGACTTATTATATCAACCGCCTTTAACGGTACCTTCAATGCTAATCCTTTATAATTTTCAAACTTTGGACTGACGTATCTGAACGTAACTGTCGATGGTCGATCTGCCACCAGCAAACCCTTAACCATGGACTTTGACCGTAATCAATACGTACGAGCCTTTTTTGGTACTAATCTAGCGATGGGTCTGGTGGGTAAAGACGCCGGTAATTCAATTGACTATACGCAATATAAACAGGGTTATACTCTGTACGCCTTTGATCTGAGTCCCAGTTTACTGGACGGAGATCAGTTTGAGATGCCGAGGAACTGGACCTTTAACACTGGAATTTAAGTTCAACTCACCCACCCCAGAACCATTACAAGTCGTCGTCTACGCCGAGCACGACGGGATAATTGAAATTTCCAAGACCAGACAAGTACTAACAGATTACGCCTCGTAATGGACACGGACCAGATTACCAGAATACTACTAGCTGATACGTATGTGGGCCGGTTAAAGGTCAGAGTGTGCGCTCGAGATCAGTTACCTAGACACCTAGATAGAACTAGTGCAGCGGCGTTTGTCGTAAACACTGACCCTATCGATAAACCAGGTTCCCACTGGATTGCCATGTATTATGATGGATCAGGTAAATGTGAGTACTTTGATTCGTTTGGTCTGCCACCCTTACACAGCGACCTCCTCAAGTTTATAGACCATCACTCAGACAGACCGCTGATGTATAACACACGTGTGTTACAAGACGTATTAAGTAACGCCTGTGGTCTCTACGCTATCTATTTCATCATGCTGAAAGGGCGTGGAGCGAGCATGACCCGAATTCTCCAACCCTTTTCAAACAAACAATGGGTCAACGATCGGTTAGTAGAGCACTTAGTCATGCGATACGTAAAACAAGATGACCTTGACCTGAGACGCATGACCTAAAACCAGCGGGTTTATATATACTAGTGTTTGAGCGTAAACCGGTTGAATGACGAATTATACCCAAACCACTTCACTAAATACTCTTTACCAACACCTCTCCTGGGTCTTTCTTGTAAGATTGTTTCGATCCGATACACTTGTTTAGCGCCGACTGCTTGGATCTCTTCTCGATAGAATGAACCTTGAAGTTCCTCTCCCGAATCGTCCTTTAGCACATATGTCACCGGACTGGTCTGGTTTATACGACTGACGGTAAAAAGTTCTTCTGTCCACGCAGGCATATATCCCTTTTTAAAAGGTTGTTTGGGTTGAGCCAGTCTGACTCGGTCCCCTTCTGTAAAATGGACTTTTCTTGATGCGGGTTGCTTCTGGTACATATTATTCCACACTTCTTCTTGATTAGTATAGTTGACTTGCACGGGTGCCATACGAATGGTTCTGTGATATGAACCGTTGTAGTTGCGGATCAGCTTATCTATCACGTCGACATAGCGTAGTGTATTGGTCTTGGTGAAATACCGCCACATTTTTTCTTTAAGGGTTCGATTGAATCTTTCCACTATCGCGGCTTTAACGTCTTCGTTCTCGGTCGTAAAGAAATGCACACCTTGGTCTTTCAGAAATTTTAAAAAGGATTGGTTGACAAATTCTGATCCTTTGTCGGTCTGAAAATTTATAGGTTGTCTATCGGCAAAAATTTTACCCACTGCCGCCACTAACTCTTTTCCCATCTTCTTCTTGATCGGGATGGCCCAAGCATATTTACTAAACACATCGAGACACGTCACTAGATACGACATCCCATCGTTGTATCTTTGTAATAGTCTCATATCTATCAAGTCGGCTTGAAACTGTTGATTTATACCACCGGTTATGGTCTGACGTCTCTGAAAACGACGACGGATCGGTTTATGTAAAGTATACGTATCCTGATGTCGTAGCCAAGTCTCTATATTCTTCAATGTAGTATTCCGTTTTAAAGCGGCGGCTCCACCGTAGGCTCCGGGATTCTGAGGATCGTAGTAATATTTTCTTAATTGCGCGGACATTTTTCCCACTTGGGTGTGGTTATCTTACTCTTCTTTTTGTGTCGCCTAAGTCTGTAAGGCGGTGTTGTCTCGACTATCTTGGGCTCGACTATTTGACTACTTGAGGCTTCTTGAATAGGTGTTGGATGACTTGGTGTCTCGACTACTGGTGCTGGTAAAAGGCTGACTTCGGGTTTTTGTTCCTTGATATCCACTGTGCCTAAAGGCTTTTGTCTGTATTGCTCAAGTCGATTCAGATACCGCTGCAAGGTTTGTTGATACACTCGAGCTTTCTCCCGCGGTGGTAGATCTTCGGATTCCAGGACTTGTTGCATTTGCTGATCCAGGTCACGCAGGTTATCAGTTAGTGTGTCGGGTGGTACATAGGGTTTTTCCAACAGCCGGGGGTCGATCAGGATCATTTTCTTCATTACAAACCCACGACACCTTTCAACACGTTTAGAATAGGACCTAATAGAGCGCCTATGAATCCACCTTTTTGCAAGATTTGTTTCCGTTTCTTGATAGACAGTTTCTTACCCGTAAGGACTCTCAGACTGTTTTTGTGTCGCCGCAGCGCCTCTTCTGAGCCGGTGTCAGTGGAACATTACCTTTTAATACATTGTGACAGCACTCGCAAATTGATTGGACGAGGTCCGGCGACGCTGTTTTAATTACGGCTTTTACGGCAGTCGGTTTCGCCTTGCCCAAAAACCGCAGCATGGCCCCGTGACGTTTCACTCGGTTGGACATATTATTTAGGGACGTAGACGACTTGACGCTGATCGGGGAAAATACTGCTTCTTAAACGGAGCTGATCCGGTGTTTCCTGTCGAAGGTCAAAGAGCAAATACCCGTGTGGAGCCGATGTGGCGTCTTTAAAACTCTCTTGGACATATGACACGCGGCCTGGGTACATCTGTTTAGCCAGATTGGTAATCTGCGATCCGTCTCGAGGGTTCTTAAATGCCACTAGGTAATGCGAATTCAAACTGATGGTTCTTTGTTCTTTATTCTTACCAAAGAGGTTCTGGACTATATACATAACGCTGAGGTTGCGATGATGACTACCCTTAGTAAATAGTTTAGTCACTCTATCATCTGTCTCGGACATTAGGTCATCTATCACCACTAGTCGACGTCTATCTCCTGTCCATTTTTCCATATCAGGTAGACCTTCGTTAAACTGGACACCCGTCATAGTCTCATACATGGGTTGCCATTCTCCGTAGCACCATATAACTTCCTCTGGCATCGGGTCGACTATGTCTGGAAGATGAGCCAGAAACTTTTTCACAAAGACGGATTTTCCACTCCCCGTTGGCCCCGCAATCAAAACTGTAAAAGGATGTTTCCATCTAGGATCCATGACTAATAATAAACATCTACCCATCCACGGCACATATTTTATATTCACTTGAACCCGCCCCGCCCGCACACACACACACACACACACCCGATCACCCGCCCCACCCTCGGACACATACACACACACACGATCATCCGCCCGCTTCCCTCGCTTTCACCCCGCCCGCACACACACACACACACACACGATCACCCGTCCGCTCCCCTCACTTCCGCCTCGCTGCCGCTCCGCCCGCGCATACACATCTTTTAATCTTCCCCCACCATCCACTACTACAACTAAAAATAGCCGCCATCTTTTCAATTTACAACAAAAAGAAATGAGTTATATCCCCTTTGGATCCGGATCCGGAATCCGGATCCATTTTTCACCGGATCGTGTGACGTCACATTGAGCTATAGAGAGAAATATTCCGGATCTGGATCCGCATTTGGGGGGGATAAACCTCCTACTATACTACTGTCAACCCCAGCATTTTCGCTGTTCGTGATTCCTGGACAAATTTTACGTTCAGTAGTTTGCCATTGCTTTCTGAACGACCGGCTCCTATACCTTTTTCGAAAAAACCAGCACCGCTGTGTTTCGCACCCGGATATGCAAGCCCTTAGCCACAGAGACCGGCTTTTGTAGTAAATACATCTTTATATAGTTTTCAGAACGTTCTATTATCATTTGTAGTAAATACAACTTTATATAGTTTTCAGAACGTTCTATTATCTTTTGTAGTGAATACATTTTTATATAGTTTTCAGTACGTTCAATTGTCTTTTATGGTAAATACATCGTTACATATTTTTCAGTACGTGTAGTAAATACATCTTTATATAGCTTTCATGGCGTTCTATTGTCTTCTGTAGTCTCAATTATGCACGAGTGGTCTTCAAATAAAAACCGCAAATGTTTTCTTTAATTTATTCTGAAAAAAATTAAAGAGCAAATCTATCCACTGCGTTCAGTTCAAGTCCTCCAGCACCGATAAAGTGCCAGGATTATTAGAAATAAATTCTCTGAGTAGCGTGTGTAACCACTCATGTACTATCTGCTGTACCTCTTCACTGAAGTCACGCCGTTTTGAAACTTCCTACTCCACTCATATACTTGCTGGACTGAAAGACGTGCATCACCATACTAGGCCTTCATTGGGCGATGAATGTCCTTTAGGTTTCACCCCTTTTTTGATTTAAAAAAAAACGGATAACAGAACGCTGCTCCTCTTTGGTGCATGTCAGTCAAAAGTGGGGCGGTCATATTTAAACTGTCATTATGATGTCACCTTGTTAATCTGCACATTAACACGCTACGTGCTTAACACTCTTGACATCGGTAACAATAGTGACAGGTTACAAGACAATGGCATAGTTATTGTAATTTCAATCACACTTTGAAAGTTTTCATTTGAAGCCCCCTCGTACTTCCTATTTCCTATTCTGCCACGATGTTTGAGCAGTTTTCGCTGTAACTGTGCCCAGACAGTGTTCAATTTAAGAAAAGTATGACACGTTTTGATATGATGGGAGTTGTTGTTGCGGCTGTTTGGGGAATCCTTTGAAAAACTGTTAGTTTAAAAGTGTTCAACATTTTTTTTATGCCCGGTGCTTTGACGTTGATGTCGTCGGGGCCGTGAAAATGGTTTGCATCTATGGGACTGAGGTTGGTGAAGAGTCTTCTCCCGATCTGGTACTAAAGTACCATCTCCATGGTATTGCGTATCTTTGATTCCTCTCTCCAAGCTAAAGGCAATGCAGAGTGTGCGAGACTGGAACTGGAATTTCACATAAGTGGAGAGGCATATACTAGCTAGCTTATGATTGACCACAGCATAGGAGGACTGGCTGAGATTAGTCCTAGGCTGGTAGCGGTTCGTTGGTGGATTTTGGGGACGCCATTACCAACAAACTCCACCCCAATAGCCAGAGAGCTGAGTGGAGAACTGACATCACTGCACGAAGGATATTTCCGTACTCGCTCCGCCCCTTGTTCAACAGCCAGAGAGAATCTACATGCATATGTGCCTTCTTCCAGGCGATGTAGTCATTTTCAGGTGACCAGTTTAACACCAGTGACTTGCTTCCATCTACCTGTAGTCTAGGTATCCGCTGATTTGTACATATTTCCGCTGTTTTCTGATTGCCAACGTTAACTCTGGAGTACAGGGGCACTGATATGACCAGGTTGGGATTCGACATGATCGAAGTTCTTCTTCAGCTTAACATGTGGGGGAGGAGTGAGTTAGGTGTTACGATGCCCGCGTGTGACTCGAGCAGACTTAGGTAGATTCACAGAGTTGGCTGTTTGGACTTTTACCAAATGAACACGTGTTATATCCCGCTTCCATCCCCATCCCTTCGTTTTTTAACTCCGATTCTGATAGCACAGGACAATCGTGTAGCCATCTTGGACAGTGGACTTTCAACCCAGTGTCGAGGGAGATATAAATAAAGTCCTTAGATAAGTAAGTGAAGGGCCATTTTGCATGCCTTTAGCGCAGAGGTTCCCAAACCACGGCCCGCGGGCCACTTGTGGCCCGCCAGATGTTAGTAAGTGGCACGCGAGGGCTCGTTATTTAAAATAATATATTTTAATAAGTTTCAAAAATGCACTCGGAGCTTCCCGTCCGCGTGCGATAATTTACTCTGCTCGTGGTTGTTATATTCAGATATTATCGAATGCGCCTGTTCAGTTCGCAACCTTCAGCTGATCATACGATTTCATTCTGGCGACTATTGTCTGTCGAACAATTTGAACACTTGTGTCCATTCGCTCAGAGATACATTTGTCGTTTTGGTTCGACTTACAGATGCGAGCAGTTATTTTCCGCAATGGCTGTTATAAAAAACAAGCTACGTTCCAGACTCACCAACAGTAACCTAGCTGCGCTTATGACTTTGGGCACAACAGATTTGTACCCAGACATTGATAAACTGACATCTTAACTTAAGTAACTGATTATGAAGAACAGTTACAATTGTAAATTAATTATATTAATAGCGATTTTCGAAACTGATTTAAAATTTATTATTAAATTAACTTTTGATTTTAAACCAAAAAATGACCGCAGAGTAGTACTGACACTGACTGTATTTAAAGTTTTAGAATTTTGTTGACGAAAGTTAAGAAAGGTAAGAATGATATTGCACGAATTTTATAATTTTATAACGTTGTGGCCCTCTTAACTACCGAAAATAGTAGAAATGGCCCTAGCTTGAAAAGCTTGGGAACCACTGACATAGACCATGACACCTAACATCTTCTCATTTCTTTCTTAATGATATTAAAGTTTGGGGTCTCATCTCATCATGTTCCTCTTGTACCTTGCGGCGTCGAGGTGAAGTGTAAACCGCGGGAGAGTGCCTGCTTATGGGCTTCATGTATCGATATTCCCATGGTCTCTGTTATTCCCTGCGTCCATCATTTACGTGGTCGGCCTCTTCCTCTGCTTCCCTCTGGTCTGTACATCATTGCTTGTTGTGGTATGCTGTTAGTTGGTAACCTACTTGCATGGTTAAATCATGTGACTTGCTGCCTTCTAATGAAATCTAGAGCAGCTTTAACCCCCACTTTAGTCCCGATTTCTTTATTTCTGATCTTATCTCTTCTTGATACATTGAGTATTCTTCTCAGGAATCTCATTTCTGTTGTGATTTTTCTTTCCTCTTTTTCTGTCATTGCCCAGGTTTGGAATTGGTAACAGAGTTGGCAGGAAGATTGTGTTGTAAAGTGCTTTCTTAGTAGTTATTGATACATGTTTGTTCTTTAGTATTGGTACCATTCGTCCAATGAGTTGGTTTGCCTTATTGCATCTATTTTCGATCTCGTCTTCTGATTTGCCATTTGATGATATTATACTTCCTAGATATTTGAAACTCTTTACTTATTTCAAGGGAGGTTCGTTTAGGTGAATTGTTTTTTTTTTCTTCTATAGTTATAATCATTACCTCTGTAATTATTTATACTAATTTTCATGTTATGTTCCCTAAACATTTCGTTTAGGTTATTCATGTGGTTCGGCTTCTGATTTTTTTATTAGTGTTTGGTCGTAAGCAAACAGAAGTTCTCCAATGGTGTAATTTGCAGAGGTTCTTCTTCTGTGATCTCGTCTGCCGTGTTCTTGCGGTCTCTGTTTGGCTGGTTCACCACTGTCACCAGTACTATTCAATGCGTATACGGTGCCGATCACTGAACAGCAGTTGGACGGAAGGGGTAGGACTTTGTCATTTGCTGACGACTTTCTCGTGTATCGACAGGGTCGAGATAGACAGGCGGTTGCCAATGATATGCAGGGCGAACTAGATCGAATTTCCTCATGGTGTGCTGATGCCGGCGCCCTTGTCAACCCTGCGAAGGCATCGGTTACATGGTTCTCCCTAAACAACCATATTGTGAACACAGACCTGCCGGCAGTAAGAATGGATGGGAGCATTTTGAGTAGAACCCAGTCAATGACATATCTTGGTGTGAGGCTTGATCGTAGCCTGTCCTTCAGAGATCATGTCGATTATGTCATAACGAAAGCTCGAAAAGGTTTGTCAGCAATGAGAGTCATGGCGACTGCCAATATCGAGCAAAGACTGCTAATACTTCTGTTCCAAGGACTGGTGCTTTCACGCATCGAGTATGCCTTGGCCATCCTCACTGTCAGCCCTACACAGATTGGAAGACTTGAAAAGGTACAAAACGAAGCCATGCGCATCATTTTGGGCTGCACGAGAGACACCAGCTGTGTAGCAATGAGATATCTCCTTGACTTCCCGACAATAGAACACAGGATCAAGATCTGGAGAGCTCGTGCATACTTAAAAATAAGTGCAGATGAGCATCTCCCCCTGCATGATGCTATATTCAGAGAAAAGGCTAACAGGCTAAAGAGGGGCAAATAATGGATGGGTCGGGCGGAAGATGTCGTCAGACAGGTCTGCAGTCTTACCAGTATCAACCCCGGCAAGGAATGGGTGCCGGTGCCTCCGGCTTTTAAGTGCACTTTCTCCTGCATTATCACACTCGACAGACGGTGCAGAGAGCAGAACCCTGCCGCTGTCAATGCAGAGGTCAAGGCGCACATCTATAAACACTCAGACAGCCCCGAAGTGCTCATCTACACAGATGGATCTGTTGTAAAGCAGCAGAGAAGTGGGTGGGCATTTACAGCCTGTTCAGCGGGCCGAACTTTTCAAGAATCCAGTGGTGCCCACCTTATGACCACGACCAGCATCACGATGGAGGTGATGGCAGTTACACAGGCTTGCATATGGCTGGAATCACAGCATTATACCAACGTGTGTGTACTAAGTGACTCAATGAGCATGATTCTGAAGGTAGAAGCTGGAGCTGTACGCAGACAGTGGACTGAGTCGCTGCAGAAGTCTGTTGTCCGTAAAGTCACATTCATTTTCGTCCCGGGACATGCGGGAGTCGAGGGAAATGAACGAGCTGATAAACTGGCTGGCTCTGCACCCCCTGTAGATGGCCAGCCCATGGATCGTGCCGATGTTATTAACGCCCTTAAAGATATGGCGAGAACAGAGGACTTTGACGTTAGTGAATCCACATCGCTGTCCAAAATGAAAGACTTGGGAGTAAGAATCGGCACGGCCAAGCTCGAGAGGTACATTGAGAAAACGAGGTGTCTCGTCAACCAACACAGAACTGGCACTATTAGCCACCGGACGCTGATGCATATGCTGGGGGGAGGATCTGAGCACCTATGGACCTGTCCAGAGTGCAATGAAGATACCCCAATAGTTTGGCTGGTATCTTGTTGTCTATATGTGTTATGAATAAGAGAAGGGACAAGAGAGGAATGTGTATGGTTAATTTCCTGTACATTTGGTGTAGCCCTAAGAGGCCAGCAAAAAATTTTCAATTAAAAGAGAGGTAAGTCCAATTCCTAAATTAAAAGTATACAAACATACTTTAAAAATAAATGTATAACAAACTAATGCACTATAAAATATAAGTATGCAAAATTTAGAAAGATTTTCTTTAAGAAATCTAAAAGAATTATATTTGTGTTTAAAATATTCTATTTCCGCATTAACTTTTTTATATCTAAAGGAATATAAAAGAAGTTTAAAGTTATTTGGTAATATTATTTGTAGTATTTTTATTTATATTTTTGAAATTTAAGTAATGTCCCTTGCTACGATATTAGATGTTTATGTCCCCTACTCGTTGCTTATTTAACTGTTTTTTCTTTTTGAAATCTTGTAATTCCGCAGAATGCTCGAACATAATTATTAAGTGGAGTGATCAATGTTATTATGATCTTTTAAATATGCTCTAAGCAACTAGGGAAATGAATGCACAGTTGAATTGTATGATTTATTAATATAAGTTGGAAGATATCAACATTAATGGGAAAGATTTAAGAATAATAACGAATATTTACTGGAACCAAGTAGCAGCAATTGAAACAGAAAATAAAGAGGGAAGTTACGAACAGATAAAGTTAGGAGTACGACAGGGGTGTGTCTTGTCACCAGACCTCTTCTCCCTATATAGCGAAGTAATAATGAGAGAGATCAAAGAGACGTCAGGAATACTAATCGGAGGTTACAATATAAAAAATAATAATAATAATATACGCTATGCAGATGACACAGTATTGGTAGCGGATAATTCAACAGACCTACTCAGCAAACACACAAAACTTAAAATCTTCAACGCTTGTGTGATTCCAGTGTTAACGTATGGATGTGAAAGTTGGAAATCAACGGTAGCTTTAGATAAAAAATTAGACAATTTTGAGAACAAATGTCTTAGAAGACTTCTAAACATCCACTGGACAGACTTCAGAACCAATTCGCAAATAAGACAAGAAACTAAGCAAGATACAGTATCCAATTTCATAAGAAGACGCCGTTGGAACTACATCGGCCATGTACTCAGAATGGACAAGTCAAGACTCCCCTACCAAGCCCTCATATGGTCACCAGTAGGGAAAAGAAACCGGGGAAGACCAAGAGAGACCCTGCGTAGAACCATCATTAGAGAAGGCTCATTCAATGGCCAAGTAAATATCCAAGATCTACAACAGGTAGCAGCGAACCGCCAAACATGGAGAGACAGGACTTCTGCCCTATGCGCCGCCTTAGGCTCAAGAGGAAAGACTAACTAACTAACTAACAACAATTGTTAGACATTGTTTAGTTTAGTTTAGTTTAGTCGATGTATCAACATCATGGCACACGGGTGCAACCCATAAGTACTCCGTTCTCCTCCTAATTCAAATCTGAGTCTGGAGAAACTCAGCTCAGTGCACGAACTCCGTAGCACCGGCGAGGATCCTGAAAATACCAGGGTAGATTTCTAACTCTAAATTTTTGCCAGGGCAGCGCCGTTATTCTACTCTTTTTCGATTTCTAAATGCCAAGGGATTTTTTTTACGTGCGCAACAATACACACGGGCGTCCGATCTCACTACCCAGAGACCAGGGGAAATTTTGTTACTAGAACCCGGGACCTCCAGCACTCTAGGCGGACACCATACCTGGAGACCACGCAGATCCCGACCAATATTGACATATTACAAGACAATGACATTTTTATGGTAATTTCTATCACACTTTTAAGTTGTTTTTTTATTTGAATACCCCACATATATATTTTACGAAGTGACTATTCGCAATAGAACTGCGAATAGAGAAAAATTATATTCGCAGTAGAAGTAGGTCACGTGATTATTCCTATGCGTGTGGCTATATTATAATATTTCGTTGTTGTATTAACGTGTCTTCACCAACAGAGATTAAGAGCAGAATAGGGCAGGCAAAAGCCGCATTTCAGAAAATGAAGGGTATTTATGCAATAAGTCGCTATCAATGAATGTAAGAAAGAGAGTGCTAAAATGCTATATAGAACCAGATTTGCTGTATGGAAGCGAATCTTGGAATGTAAATGAACAAATTAGGAAGAACTTAGTAGCAACAGAGATGTGGTTTTTAAGACGAATGTTGCGAATTCCTTGGACTGCCAGAGTAACTAACAACGATTGCCTGAAAGAGGCTAATGAAACTAGAACACTAAATACAACAATAAGAAAGAGACAAACAGCTTTTTTGGTCATGTGTTGAGAAGAGAGGCATTGGACAACATCGTGACAACTGGAAAGATCGTGGGGAAGAGAGGCAGAGGCAGACCAAGAGAAATGATGCTGGATGGTTTGAGACGGTGGCATGGAGGAAATTATCAGCAGAGTTGATCCAGAACACCAAAGACCGAGATCTGTGGAGAGCCATGAACGCCTACGCCAGCCGGCACGGCACTTGATGATGAACTGAAATATCGCCACAAATTAACCACCCTCATACTGGCTCAAGCTAAAATTGACTAGTGAGCGGACGCTGTGACGCTTTCACTGTACAGGGAAAAAAGATCTGGAGACATTACACATCCCTGTCTAACGCCTCTTTTAATAGGCTGATATTGACCTACATCGTTATCAATTCTGATGACAGTTTGTTGCTTCAAATACATGTTTTTTTTAAATATTTTTATTTACGCATGGATGCCTGGTAACAGTAAGTGTACAGAAACGAAAGTTAACAATTCTTGAATTCACCTGGGGACACAATTATTTGGAGGGATCGTTATTTGTATTGGTGATACAAATTCTGGAAAATTATTTTTGATATTTCAACAGCACTAACGTATTGTAAAAATAAAACGGGATGCCAGAAGAATGGACAGAAGTAAGAAGAAGGGTGATTCATTAAAAATTACTGAGAATTCGGCAGAATTCTAATGCGAATATAATTTTTCTCTATTCGCAATTCTATTGCGAATATAATTTTTCACTATTCGCAATTCTATTGCGAATAGAGCCTCCCTATTTTTTAAGTGTTCAAACACCTAAGTTCAAAGCACCATTTTCTTCTGCCTTACATCTCCCAGCGAAGTCTAGGCCATCAACCAATTCAGGCCAAGCCATGCAATGTAGACTTTGTGCTTGTTTGGGTTTCGCAGTTCAAGTGCTCTCCAGGCTGAGGGTTCTAAGCCTCACCCAAACCCTCTTTAGTCACCTCTAACAACACACTCGGTAGTTTACACTGTTATAATTCTTTGCATCCCTAAAGGGCTCCAGTAACTCAATCACTACTCCGGCATCTAAGATTCCAACATCCTTTTTGAAATACCCCCATATAACATGCAGTAAACCAATAGAAGAATATGACATGTGAAATAGTTTGGAAACTATCGTCCAATATGACATGTGCTATAGCTTGAAAACTATCGTCTCTTGAGCAGATATCAGAAAAATAAGTTACCACGCAAACAATTCTCATGCTTTAGTGCATAAAAATCAAACAAGAAAACAAATTCAACACTAAATGCTTATTTAAAAGGGAAACTGTATACATAGTTGAAGTATGAATAAAGTGATACTTTATACATAGTTCAAGTATGAATAAATGGATCTTTATACATAGTTGAACTGTGACATTACGTTAGTCCTTTCTGGCTGTTTAAATATGAGGAATAATTGTTTGTGTCCTTTCGTCCGTTTCATTTCCGTTAGTCCTTTCACTTGTATCACAAGAGGCGGCATCAGACATAACATGGAGTGTCCTTGAGGATTATATAAGCGACCACCTACCCTGCTCTGTACTGATACCTAAGTTCAGTACAGTCAGGGCTCAAGAGGAAAGACTAACTAACTTACACTCACTTTAAACAACACAAGTATAAATATAAAAAGTTTGCATATAACCCCACAAACCCAAAGAGATAAAGGATACTAAGTTCCTCTTTCTCAATGTGATCCTGCCCGTTATAATTAATTTAGCTGTTACTGGCCCATTGACTTGAGACCATAAATGTGTATGGGTTATGCTGAACATGTTTAAAAAAAATTGTCCTGCAAGGAAACGTGCCTCGAGCTCCCACCCATCAGGCGGAGACACTAACAACTATGCTACTGACAACACGATTTTGAATCAACATCATCAACACCATCATCATGATCTTCCACTTCTGCCGTTAAGCGTCGGGAGGAGAAATAAATTGCGTTCCAGCGCCCGGTGGGCGGCACTGGATAGTGTCATTCCGTTTGGTTGTACAATGTTTTTGATGTCGTCAATCCATTTTCTTCTTGGACGTCCTCGTGGTCTCGTCGCAGATGATCTTTGATGTAAGGCCAGTGATGGTAGATGCTGGTAATGCATTCTAACGACATGGCCAAACCACTTGATCTTCTGCCTTTCAATAAATGTGGCACAAGGTGTTGATCCCACAGTCTGTCTGATAATAGCATTTCTTACTCGGTCTCGAATTGTTAAGTTGGCAGCTCTCCTCAGGCATCTCATTTCGCAGATGTTGATTTTGCAAAGGTGTAGTTTGGATAAAGTCCAGATTTGAGATTGGTAGCATAAGGTTGGTGTGAATATGCTGTTTATTATCTGTAGTTTTTGCGGACATGGGTGTTTTGGATGTTTCAGTAAGGGTGATAGTGATATGTAAGTGCACTAACAGCTTTTTGACATCTGATTTAAATTTCTCTGTCCAATCTGCCATCTTCTGTGATCATACTTCCCCTATTTGAATTCTTTAACTTGTTTCAGAGTTGTGTTATTTTCTGTATCTTTGAATTAACAAAATGTATAATAAGCCACACGCTTGCCCGATGACGTCCCCGTACGTTAAGTCATGTGACTTGGCAAATCACGTGACCACCGGGACATTTCAATATGTATAAAGGGGTACTTTATACATAGCTGAAGTATGAATAGTCACTTTGTATTTAAAATTTTTGGTGGAGCATTTTGAGTAGGATCGGGGTTTAAGATGGCGTGTAAACCGCGTCGCTCGATTCAGAGATTAATTATGTGTTCTGTGCGTGTTCCTAACATCAATCTGTTCAAAAAGGATAAACCCACGACACGTCCAGCAAACAGTAGGGAATTTATTTGTTCAAGTACTATTGCTCGAGAATTATGGGGGAAAAAAA